>JASAND010020387.1:0-18843 GCA_030248195.1 Trissonchulus latispiculum
CCCCAGCCCTAGCCTCCACGCAACCGGTACGGGAAATGTCATATTGAGCGCAATGCTTACGTTTGCAGTTCCTAACAGAGTAATTACCTATATATTTCCTCCCGAAAGACGATAAGTTCGCGCGAATAGGGCGGAAGGAGGGAATTCCCTATTCGGCGACAAAGCTGGTTTCTTTCATTTTAGTCGCCGAGTAGACTCCCTATTCGGCGCACAAAGCTGGTTTCTTTCATTTTAGTCGCCGAGTAGATTCCCTATTCGGCGCACAAAGCTGGTTTCTGTCATTTTAGTCGCTGAGAAACGGCATTTTTCCGCTTCAGCAGAATCTCAGTTGTAACCATGCACCGTGTATTTAACATTCAAGTCTTTCCCTATTCTACCAAGTTGGTTGCCCGTCGAGGGCATTTTCCCCCCTAGTATTATTTACTCAGAGCTTCTCTCGTGTTCGATCATTCAAAAGTTAAGGTACCAACTAAAACTATTACTTCTTCTTCTTCTTCGTGCTCTTGGACCATAGTGAATGAATTCAATGTATTCCAACTACACTCACCACTTTCAGTTGCCATTATATTAAACGTCATAATTTCTGTTTTGTTCTCGTACGTGATGCAGTTGTGAGTAAACACTGATTTTTGCTCTCGATTTTCAGAGAGAAGACAGCCAAATCTAGTGCCCAACAGCTCTGGACAGAGGAAGCGGAAGAGCAATTGAAGCAGTACTGGGACAGCTATGCTAGCCTGGAGGAGAAACCGCAAAACCAGGACGTGGCTGACTACATCGAATTCATGATGGAAGGAAAGCGAACTCGCCGTCAGATAATTCGACAACTCAAACGACTGGGTTATGATCTCAGTGGATTAAGAAAAGCTAAAAAGTTAGTAACACCTCCTTCATTCAGTCTACTTTAGTTTTCTTTGTTGGACTTTTGGATATTGCATCCTTTGAGTTTTTGTTTGACCACATCTCAGGACAATTGTAGCTCTTACTGTTTGATTATTCTGACTTGTTTCTGACCTTACAGTACAGCTCATTTCAAAGTGAGTTTGAAGCGATGTCGCAAAAGCAAATTACGCGACATTTTTCGCGAAATGTCGTTAATTTTTGGCGACATCTCTCTAAGATTTTTGGAGATTTCGCGAATTTTTAAGCAAAATGTCGCCAATTTCGCGACATTTCGCCAGATTTGGGACTTCGCCTCAAACGCACTTTGAAATGAGCTGTACTGTATTTCAGTGTCGCTGGACAGGGAGCGTGGACGGTTGCGGAATTACAAGAGCTGCGAAATTTGTACGACCAATACAAGGACGACGTTGGTACTGACCTTTTCTTTGCTTTTTTAGCGCTATTTCTTGTAGGCGTTATTCTCGTCTTAATGCTGCTTTCAACTTCCTTTCTCAATCGGCCTGTTAACGTTAATTAATTTTATTGTTTTTGCGGTTACTATATCAAATTTTGACAGGAAGGCTAGGGTAATAAAGCTTATTTATTGTAGCTACCTTTCTCTTCTGTAGCCTTTGACAAAACTTTCGTGTATATATGACTTAGCTCGGGTTTGGTATGGACACGACATTTGGCAACTTTGTATTCCGTTTTCTCGCAACTGGAGACGTTTTAGCTCAAACCGAGAAAGTCCCTCCGCAATAGTGCGAATTTTCATCCAGCCAAAAATCAGGCAAATCCATTGGGTAGTGTTTGAGAAATCGATGTTCAAAACAAAATAATCGCAGTTTTGCCAAAATGGTTTTTCAGCCAATTCTCTAGCTTAAAGCAACGAATCCCAGCCGACAGACATTGATAAAATATGCAATTAGACCCCGTATCGATTGAGTATAAACAAACGAAAATTGTCCGTACAATTTGGCAGTAATTTTGAAAAAACTGATTTCCTCGAAAATGGCCGTTTTTTTGACCCCAAAATTCGTTTTTGACTTATGCTGACTTAACCACTAGAGATAGCTCGAAGCTTGTAAAAGCAGAAATGTTCGTTTTTGTACCCTGTTTCCATCCATAACAACCAATCTGATCTATCTACTATCTACTGAGAGTATAATGCCAAAAACCGAAAATTTCTTATCTTTTCACCTAAGAATGTGGGACTGGTCCCAGAATGTTAAAGAGCACCAAAATAGCACATTTGGAAAGTTTCATCTACTTTCATAAAGAATTGAAGCTTATAGGTCCAAATTTACATAAAAGGAAATCACCACCTTAAATAATACTAAACGAAATCAGTATTATGTTCAGTATTATACACCTGATTTGCTCTGCATACAAATCAAGGATTTATGTATACACTTCTATTTAACACTTTTCATAAGACGGTCAGAATATTCATATCATCAGTTCTTCGCGAAAAATTGATCTGAATTAGTTTCTTTTTGTTGAACCTGTCTGCTGGTCACGTCTACCTTCGGACTGCCAACAATGCCGTTTAAATTCTTCAGGAATAAATTTAGCTTTTTTCAAAGTCCGTTCTCCTACTTTCCTTTTTCTTTTAAATTGCAGATCCCGTTGGACACATTGTTCGTAATCTCAGCCAGAAGCGATCCCGAACTCGTATCACTAACCAGCTGCTCAGTATGGGAGTGGTGGCAGATCGGGCCCAACTTGTCCCGACAAAAGCTGAACTGGAAAAACAGCGATTTCTCCAACAACAGCGTAATCAATCACACTCTGAAACTGAGCCATTCTTTGATTTAGAATTGGGACAGGAATCACAACAGCCATCGGATGTCGGTGTGAATAATCTTAGCGATGGTAAACGTTCAGTGAAATGGTTGTAAGCGGCTAATTTGTTCCCAGTTTAAAATTTAGGGCCTTTTCAAGAAAGGGTAAAGTAGGGTTGAAATTAACTCGATCCTTTTTATGAAAGAGTTAAAAACGGGAAACTCAAGCTTGAGCGGGGTTAAAGCTAGTTAAATTAGGTAATTTTAATTCTACTCTAGTCTTTCTCGAAAAGATCATTAATAACGATTATCCAGTTACGGTTTCAACATTGTAGGTCGATAGCGGATGTTCTCTGTTCATGGTAGAGATTGTTGTATTCAAGTCAAAATGCTTAGACTGACTTGAGGTGGTGTGTACCTGTGTCGATTTAGGTGTTTCTCAACAGATTTTAGTCCAGTTCGCAGTCCAACTTCCCAAGATTTTTCAATATTAGACATGTGCCCTTTTATGAACATTTGTAAAACAGAAATTTATATTCGAAAAACTGGTTGGTCCAGAAAAGTTTAGATTACTTTAGAATGGGATTGCTGTCGATAGGTTAAACGTAAATCTATTACCCGTATACTGTTCACATTGCAACCCCTACCACATAATGTATTATCTGTAATATGTATTGTTATTTTTAGATTTTATGTAGAAAATGAGTACAGGTCGTCCATATTCTCCTAACTCTGTCAATTTCAGGTAAAAGCTTTTATTAGATATCTTTATGAATGTTTCAGATGATGACATTTTGCACGGTGACTCCGATATTGACAGTGACGACGAAAACAGGCACCGCAGAGTTATTCTAGTGGCTCGCAGTGAGCATGAAGCAGACGAACTGAATAAGATTCGTGATGCTGTTTTCGAAGGTTTGCCACATAAGATTTTATTGAATACTGTTTGAAATCTTTTTTGATTATAAATACACCGTTTATCCAGTTGATCACCCATGCTTTAGCTAAGCCAACCTACGTACTTAATTATGTTTTGGCTGTTGGATGCCACGTATTTTGGAGCCCAACGGAAAACTGCAGGATTTGCCTGCACTGTCATGGTCTTATCGTGGTTGCAGTATAATCATGCAATTGACAGAGCTGAAAGTTTTAGTACTTTCATAAACCTGACTCCTCATTTCTGTAGTATCAAGAGTACATATAGCACCTAGTGACCCCCACAAATCAGTACCCAGTACACGTTCCTGCACGCTCACTCGCAGTATCTTTTACATGGTAAAGCTCGAAAACACAACAGCTGCGGCCGTCTAATTTATGTCTGCTTCGAGCTTTAGAACGTAAAAATAGCGTTCAAATTTCTTTAAAGTGAGCATACACATTTGTGGGAGTGTCTGCCGTTAGCGTGACGAACATGTAACCTGCAGCTGATAACAGAAAACCTGCCAGCTGTCACACTCTTTATTATTTATTATGTACTCTTGGTAATATCAAGAGTAATTACATGATGATGTTGTTTTATTTATTTATTGTGTATATATATCTGTTTCAGAAGTACCTGATCAAGTTCAGTGGATTGGTAATTGTCTAAAGAATATCGTTAACGATCGTGAAGAAGGTACATCACTTCAAAATATGTTCAGTTTAAATATTATCATGTAGAATTGGTTACTTTCAAATTTGATGAGCCGGAATCCAAATTTACTAAATTTCTAGTGCTGATGTGCTAATTTCTATAGCTATGTTACTGCTTTGCGTAGTCTCTTTATTTGAATGAAAAGTAGTCTCAAATTTTTGCACTTTTTTCGAGTAAGGTTCCAAAATTAGAAAAAATAGCAATTTTCCGGTGACTTTTTATCCTTCAGTTCAGACCATGCCTCTGCCTCGATGATTAAATTAAAATGTAGCTTCTTTCCACAACATTTCACAATCTATAACATAATGATTTGAATGCTGACTTTGTATTGACCAGCTTATTTGGTTTTGGACCAGTTTTGGGTGTTTTCAGAGGCTGATCTTCCGTTGCAAGATGTGCCGATGCTGGCTTTTACGGCAGCGCAGACTGAAACGCTGGAAAGAGAAAATGTTAAAAATCTCCTGAAGTCTTTAGGGCTAAGGGAACCTTCTTCTGGACAGGTTTCTTTTACTTTTTTGTTTTTTGTATAAAATAAATTTTTGGGTATGTATATGGGAATCTAATTCGGTTTGTATCATAATTATGTAGCTGTATTATCACATCTCAGTCCTGTTTTTGCATCCTGTGTTTCTCTCTATAGCGAAAACTCGTGCTCATGTTAAAAATTTGAAAATGTTATCTGATCAACCTATGGTTTATCCAGGGGAGGGGTTTTGGAAGTTGAAACTCCCTACTTTTGGGTTATCCGAAGGAAAATTTCACCAATATCTCATTACCAAATGTGTAAATTTTTGCCCACAACTCCCACCTTTTCAGAAAATTTTTGTTAAATGCCATTTCTTTTCATACATCTTTTTTACAGGAAGTACACTGGAGGATTCCTGGCACTCTAAGTTCAACCTATCTAATTTCTGTGGCCAACTACCTATGTTCTAAAGATTCGCCCTGTCCGAGACTAAAACCTGAGATCTCTGAAATGCCAAACCCCGCTTCTAGGAGCTCTGAAAGGTATGATTCGTTACAGTTACTACGAAGCTGCTGTTTGAATTTATTAATACATTCGGCCCATGTCATGATAAAAGTAGAACCCCAAGAACCCCCATCAGAAAAAAGGAGATTCTCAAATGTTTCATGCGTTTGTATTAGAGTTGGGACCGGTTTCACAAGAACCGGTTGGAACCGGAACCGAAACCGAACCGAAAGGATTTTTAGAACCGGAACCGGTAGGATTTGGAACCGGCCGGTTCCACGCTTAAAAATTGGACTTGAACTAATGTTTTGCAAAAGCTAGATTTTGTGGTTGCCATTCAGAGTTGCCATTCATATTGTCATTTTCAAACTAGTGACTGAAATTGAAACTAAAAATCTAGTTTGAACTGAAACTAGACAAATTTAGACCTGAAAGCGAAATATGTAGGATGAGACTGATAATAATTATGAGTTTCAAACTAAAAGTGAAATTAAGGTACAATTATTCGAACTGAAACTGAAGCTGAAACTCCATAGAATAAATTTAGAGCCTAAACTGGAAACGGCGCAGCTTCAGGTTCCACTGAAGGTGACAGAAACTCCCCGCTTCCCCTTTTCAGGCTATCGAGGCACGGTTCAGCTTTCGCTGAAGCCGAGGCATAAAATTAAGAAAAATTTCATATGGCACTTTCGTTCAGACGTGAACGATACAGCGCCGAATGAAAAATTTAACCAGCTTACATATTTCAATATTAACTTAATAGAAAAGATGAGAGCCACGCTGGGATGTAGTCGGAAATTGAGTATATCTTCTCAAAAAATTGGTAAATAGAAGGTGGTGTTGTGGTTGTCAGCAAGATTGAAGCAACGTTTCTAAAGAAAATCGTAAATTTTAGAGGAGTAGAAAACTTCGAAAGTTGAGTACTTATTTTCTTATTTCTAAGCTATATACTCCTCCTTCGGCATCTGAGACGAAAGTCAATCAAAGTTCAAGTATTGAACAGCATGTAGAAGTAATGTGTTAGCTATTTTGTGTAATCAAGCCACTGTACATACATTTCCTCGTTTAACACATATTATGTTCTTCTTTCCAATTTGGCTCTCAGCTTTTAAATATTTTAAATGCATTTAATTTTTTGGAAACTATTTGCTTCTTTAGAGACTGTACTGTTTTCAAATAAATAATTTAAGCCCCAGTATATCTCAATTCTCAGCACAGCGCGTTTTACTGAAACGTGTTGCTGTTTACAAGATTCTGTTCAGAAGGCGCTGTCTATATTTAGGTACACACAGGGGCGGATCCAGGGGGAGGGGCGGCCGCCCCCCGTCGCGATTCGAAGGTAGGAAAAATTAAGGAGAGAAAGAGGAAAAAGGGCAGAAAACCAAAAAATTTCGCGCCTTCGGCGCGAATTTTCTGCTTTTTAACCGCATATTTATTGCATTTGTGAAGAAAAAGCTTGAAATGCATCCGATTTTTCGAAGAAAATTACCATTTTTGCCTAAAAATGTCAAGAATTTTAAAAAATTTGTTCAGTTCTTCAGTATAAAAAGAATTGAAGATCCGAATACCTATTTTATTGGAAAAACAAAAAATTTCTTCGACTTCTGGGGGGCTCCGTCCCCCAGACCCCCCGCCGGAATAATTTTACCGCCCCCCCCCCCGTCACGAAATCCTGGATCCGCCAGTGGGTACACAGTAGAATCTCACCGTTCATTATCGAAACAATTTGCTCGACCATACTAAAGACAAGTTCTAAGGTATGTTGTGCACATAGTAACAGCATTTGTAATGGAGAAAATTCAAAGTAAGACAAAAACATTAAAATTCAAAGTAAACAAAAAAGTTTAACCCAGTTGGTTATTATCGCATTACCTATTCCAATTGTTTTGCAGTATTGCTTTATAATTTTGATTGTATAAGCCCTGCTGGGGGCCTGCATCCAATATTAAATAATGTTAAAATGTAACTACGAATTTTGTACTTGGAACCGGGAACCGGAAGCTTGAACCGGAACCGGAACCGGTACTCTAGAACCGGAACCAGAACCAGAACCGGTTTTGAAAATTGGAACCGGCCCCAACTCTAGTTTGTATCCAACAATCGGTAACTACGGCTACGTGACTACGTGGCGGATCTTTTCCTTCATACACTTCCCTTGTCATGGTATAATTATAGTGTGTACATCTGTATCTCTGTCATTAAATTTGTAACATACTGGCGTGTCCTTGGAGGTCGTGGCTTTTCTCAGAAATTTATACTG
This sequence comes from Trissonchulus latispiculum, assembly GCA_030248195.1. Classification (NCBI taxonomy): domain Eukaryota; kingdom Metazoa; phylum Nematoda; class Enoplea; order Enoplida; family Ironidae; genus Trissonchulus; species Trissonchulus latispiculum. The sequence goes on from JASAND010020387.1 coordinate 7,527, forward strand.
AAATTTGTGTGCCTGTCTACTACATCCAGTGTCCACAATATGGATATCAATCGATAGCAAGCGACAAGATGAACAAATTTGTAATGTAGTAGATGTAACTCCAGACAACGCACACATTTTTCGGAATCCCCATATCCAGAACCCTCAGAAGCTCCAGCAAACACTTAGAACTAACTACTATAGGATCAAATCTCCCGAAAAAAATTAAGAACCCCCAAAGAACCCCATCAAAAATTTGAAACGAAGTATACGGAACAAATCTCTTCGAAAAGTTACCCCAAGAACCCCCATCAAAAATGAATACCACACCTACACATACATCAAATCTCTACAAATAATTATAATCCCAGAACTCCAAGAACCCCCATGAAAATGAAAGCTCCAAAAAAACAATTGGTGTATGAGAACGCAGCAAAATGTAACTTTTATCTTGACATGGGTCGACATGGCCGTCTCTGATTTCATATTATTGTAGTGGTTTATTCGTGGTTAATCTTATTTATTAACAGTATCTGCTCGAAAAAATGTAAGGTCAGTATTTTCTGATAGCAAATATTGTAAGTCTTACCAGTCAACAAATCCTGTTGTCGTCTTCTGTGTGAAATAGCTAAGAAAAATTCAAAACACCAGTCTTTCAGGACATTACATAGTGTGGGATATTACCCATTAGGGCACTAGTAGCTGGCTGCGCAGCAGCGCAGCGCTAAAAAGTACACGTGGTGTTATCTTCACATGCGTAGCGCAAAGTATATTCTATTTGCTGAAATTGTACAACTTTGAGTTATTTCGATAATTGTCTTAGTCATGAATGATAAAAGTGATTTCTTTTTGGGCTAGCTACGCCACTAGCACAAAGTATATATGTCAGCGTGATATTGTGAAATCAGGGATTTCGCGAAATCCCTGAAAATTTCAGGGATTTCACAGAATCCCTGACATTTTCAGGGGGACTGTGAAACTCATGTTAAAACCTGTTCATTTCACAGTTTCCCTGAGTGGTTAAGGGATTTCACAGAATCCCGTGTCACTTTCAGGGAAATTGTGAAATGATTGATTTAGTTGAATTTTAGGAATTTTCGTTGTAAATTTGTAATGTAAATGTTATACAAATTTATAAATCTGTTGTTAAATTGTTGCAGATATAATATTTCATTCTTGTATGTTTGTTTTATTCGCTTACTTTAAACTAGGTAAAAGTGTGTTTCTTTTTCGTTTCTTTCTTCCTTTTTCTTTCAGCTGAAATAAGTGAGCTGTAATTCAAATCTAGCTTAGCTTTCTCTGGATGATCTAAATGCTTTTTGAAGTTAATTATGATGTTCTAATTTTTAGTGTTTACTTTTATATGGTGTAGCAAGGTAGCTCACCGTTATTGGAATAATTTTTAACGAAGTCGTCGTTTGAAAAGATAAACAAAGTATAACATGATAATTAACTTCGATTAAATTTACTTTAATTAAACTAAAATTAATTAGAATAAACTGAAATTTGAGTTGTCGCAATTTAAAATGATAATTTAAGCAGATCAGTCAAACTTTGGAATTTAATTTTTTAATAAAATTATATACCCGTTACAAGAATGAAATATTATATCTGCAACAATTTAACAACAGATTTATAAAATTGTATAACATTTACATTACAAATTTACAACGAAAATTCCTAAAATTCAACTAAATCAATCATTTCACAATTTCCCTGAAAGTGACACGGGATTCTGTGAAATCCCTTAACCACTCAGGGAAACTGTGAAATGAACAGGTTTTAACATGAGTTTCACAGTCCCCCTGAAAATGTCAGGGATTCTGTGAAATCCCTGAAATTTTCAGGGATTTCGCGAAATCCCTGATTTCACAATATCACGCTGACATATATAAGTGAGAAAGTGTCGGCTTCAGCTCAGTTGCAGTTCCGTCAGTGGCGGGGTAGGTTGGTTTTATTGGTTGGGTAGGAGTCGATAGCCCAGTTTAGGTGTGGGAGAGGGTAACGCCCTCCCGTTGTGTTCTTTGGAGTCTACCGTCGTGCTCCCTCTGTGTAGTTTATGTCAGTTCTGTATGTTCATTCTAAAGTCAGAAAGTGTATTTTGTATTTGATATAGTAAAATCTAGCGGTATTTGGTCTATTAGATTTAGGGACGGTCGCTTAGGGCTCTCAGATAACTCTATCTCGATCTACTCGCTAACTTATGATACTCTCGCCTCTTCTCTCAATCAGCTAGGACTGGATATCACACACTGAACACCTACTTGCAATCTATACTGACGCCCCACATTAGTCTATTCTCGAGGATATACACATATCTTCACAAATAGTGGCGCTTCGAGAATAGACTAATGTCGGACTTCAGTAAAGATTGCAAGTAGGTGTTCAGTGTGTGATATCCAGTCCTAGCTGATTGAGAGAAGAGGCGAGAGTATCATAAGTTAGCGAGTAGATCGAGATAGAGTTATCTGAGAGCCCTAAGCGACCGTCCCTAAATCTAATAGACCAAATACCGCTAGATTTTACTATATCAAATACAAAATACACTTTCTGACTTTAGAATGAACATACAGAACTGACATAAACTACACAGAGGGAGCACGACGGTAGACTCCAAAGAACACAACGGGAGGGCGTTACCCTCTCCCACACCTAAACTGGGCTATCGACTCCTACCCAACCAATAAAACCAACCTACCCCGCCACTGACGGAACTGCAACTGAGCTGAAGCCGACACTTTCTCACTTATATATACTTTGTGCTAGTGGCGTAGCTAGCCCAAAAAGAAATCACTTTTATCATTCATGACTAAGACAATTATCGAAATAACTCAAAGTTGTACAATTTCATCAAATAGAATACACTTTACGCTACGCATGTGAAGATAACACTACGTGTACTTTTTAGCGCTGCGCTGCTGCGCAGCCAGCTACTAGTGCCCTAATGGGTAATATCCCACAATAGTTAGTCGCTTCCCAGAGTTGGAATTTGGACGCTATTTTTGTTGTTGGTGTCGTGAAATATCGCGTCCTTCTGAAATATTTGTTCCCTTATAGGTAACTTTTTATAGACCTGACCAATCTTGTTGAGATTTCTTTGCAAAGACGATTATTTTGACATATGATTACAAAACATTAAGCAAAACCCATCATGTCGCATGCCTACTAAGTTTATGCCAATAGCGACAACATTTAAAACTATAAGAAAATGAACGATAAGTCTTTTGCATTACATTGTCTTTTAGAACTCAACCAAACCAAAAGGCATAGTTCCAGAGCGATTTCTAATAAATCTGTTGTCAGTCATTCATGTCTGAACTTGAAGTAGCATAGTTCACTAGCATGATATATCAAACTTATGAAATTGTATAAGGATTTCATTAGGATCGGAGTCTACAAATTCAACCGCACTTGACACGCGGATTCCGACTGACCTGAAAGCTGACATGACCTTAACTATAGTACGACCAAAAAATGTGTGTACAAGCTTTGGCCGTTTATAACAGATTAAGTTTTGGCGTAGACCCCAACAATGTATATATTTTTAGAATCCTCAGGAACTCTAGATTTCGAGAATCTGGAAGAATCCGGAATTCCGGGTTTCACTCACGGAAATTTAATTTTTTTAGTTTTTCTCCGAATTTTTTCGCTATCAAAATTTTGATTATACGATCTAAAAGAGCTGGTTCCCCTGCATATTTTTGTTCCTGCAAGTTTTTTTACGAAAATGCATCCAATTTCCGGAAGTCCGTGTTTTCAAAATTTCCGGATTTTGAAAATTTTCTCCAATGCCCACAAGATGGGTATCATTCGAAAGCTCTTATTAAGCTGAACAACTTTTGTAATAGAATGAACCCTTGAAAATGCACTCAATTTTCGGAATTCGAGAATACCGGATTTTCCGGATTTCAAAAAATTTCTCCAATACCCTACAATATGGGTATCATTTGAAAGCTCTAGATGAGCTGAAGAAATCTTGTAATAGAACCAATGTCTGCTGGGTTTACTTTACTAGGGGGGGGGGGGGGCCCCCCCCCCCCACTTTTCGGGTTCTCCCCCCCACTCGACCTCTCCCCCCCCACTCGGCCCCACCCCCACTTTTTTTGGCTTTCCCCCCCACTCACTATAAGGTGCCCAGAAAATGCCAAATTTTAAGGATTTTTGGTCAAAATTTTCAAAAATTTTCCGGCTTGGTCAAAAATGGTCTATTTTGGTACTCAAACTTGATTTTTGAGCACTTTTTTGCATAGTTATAGCAGTATGTGTACAAAACAGGCTATTTTTACTGCATTTTTGGAATTTTTAGACCATTTTATCCCCCTCCCCCCCCACTAGTGAGGGGGGGGGGCTCCCCCCCACTCTCCCCACCCCCACTTTTTTCGCATAAAATAAACCCAGGTCTGAAACAGTGAAAGTTCCCTTCCCTTTTCAGTGAAAATACACCGAGCACCGATTTTCCGAAATTCAAGAATTCAGGATTCCACTCTAGCTTATAAGTTTTTCACGAATTCCAAGAACTGGGCTCATTTCAGCGAGTTGGTTCTATTACAAGATTTGTTCAACTTATCAATAGCTTTCGAATGATATGCATATTGTTAGGTATTGAAGAAAATTTTTAAAATCCTTTAAATCCGGTTTTCTCGAATTTCGGGAATTGAGTGTATTTTTATGAGTTCATTCTATTGCAAAAATTGTTCAGCTCAATAAAAGCTTTCGAATGATATCCATGTTGTGGGTATTGGAGAAAATCTTCAAAATCCAGACATTTTGAAAACCCGGAATTCCGGAAATTTGGTGCATTTTCGTTAAAAACTTGTAAGAGCAAAAATTTGCAGCGGGAACAGCTCTATTCGATCGTGAAATCAAAATTTTGATAGCGATAAAAATTCAGCGAAAAACTAAAAATTTTAGATTTTCCGTGAGTGTAACCCGGAATTCCGAATTTTTCCAGATTTTCGAAATCTAGAGTTCCTGAGGATTCTAAAAATATATACAAAAAACTAGTTTTTTGTATATATAAAAAACGGGTTTACTCCAAAACTTAATCTGCTATAAACGACCAATGTTTGTATACACATTTTTTGGTCTTAATACTATAGTCACCGTTCAGTCCCCGATAAACGAAATTTATTTTATTGGTGTCATAGAGATGGTAGAGCTTACAGTATGGCCACGTCAGTATCGGAAAAGGAAAATGGTCCTCCAGCTAAATCTGATCTCGTTAGAAGTTCTTCAGTGGCTAATGACAGTGGCGATGATGACGATGCTTTTGAAGCTTTTCTTTCCAAGGCTAAAAATAGTATAGACATTTGCTTTCGTGTTTCTTGTATTATTTATATCGGATTCTAGTTACTTCTGTACGCATACTTTTTGCAGAAATGAATGATTTCGTTGTACTTTTATACTTTTTCGTTATACTTTCGTTATACTTTTCTAGTGTATACTTACCATTTTATCATTCCAGATATTTGCTTCTTTTGTTTAGGTCAGCCAATATCATCTGTCCATAAAAATGTGACACCGAGTCCACCAGCTGAAACTGGAAATCGAAAACGGCGACGAATTGTGCAGAGTGACAGTGATTGAAATTGAAATTTACCGGCATTATTCCTACCTTTGTAATTAAAGCAATTTTATTGAAGTGTTTGTTAGGACTAGTGTTGTTGCCCGGCCGGTTTTTTTGGCTCCAAACCGGCCGGCCGGTCAAAAGCGGCAGGCCGGTACCAGTTAGTTTTGCCCCTTTTTTCGTGTATTTTGCAATAATTTTAGCATTAAATAATGCATACAGTTACTCCGGTTATGTAGTATAACAGATAAAATCAAGTATTGTCCTTTTTCTGAAGACCGGCCGGCCGGATTGGTGGCATAGTGGGCCGGCTGGGTTTTCCTCGTCCGGCCAACAACTCTAGTTAGGACTTAAGGAAGGCTACTAAAGGTTTGCCCCGACTTTGTCCGATTGGCCTACTTTTTGGCGAAGATATAGAGCATGGGTGTGGGCAAAAAATATCGGGTACTGACATATGGCCTCCACTACATCCACTAAACTAATATGGCCGCCATCCGCCATTGTAATGGACCTGATGTAGGCTCCACTACATCCACTAAACTAATATGGCCGCCATCCGCCATTGTAATGGACCTGATGTAGGCTCCACTATATATACTAAACTAATGTGGCCGCCATCCACCATTGTAATGGACCTGGTGTAGGCTCCACTACATCCACTAAACTAATATGGCCGCCATCCGCCATTGGAATGGACCTGATGTACTGCCTCCACTACATCCACTAAACTAATATGGCCGTCATCCGCCATTGTAATGGACCTGATGTAGGCTCCACTACATCCACTAAACTAATGTGGCCGCCATCCGCCCTTGTAATATACCTGATGTAGCCTCCACTACATCCACTAAACTAATATGGCCGCCATCCTATTATTACAATGGCGGATGGCGGCCATATTAGTTTAGTGGATGTAGTGGAGACTACATCCACGTCCCTACAATGGCGGATGGCGGCTCCATATTGGTTCCGGGGATGTAGCGATATGGTAAAGAGCCCTGCATCCAGATCCACTCACAAGAATGACGGATGGCAGCCACTTTAGTTTAGTGGATGTAGTGTAGGCTACATCGGTTGTCCATTACAATGTTTGGATAACTCATCCGCCATTGTAATGGATCTGATTTAGGCTCCACTACATCCACTAAACTAATGTGGCCGCCATCCGCCATTGTAACGGACCTGATGTAGCCTCCACTAAATCCACTAAACTAATATGGCCGCCATTGTAATGGACCTGATGTAGGCTCCACTATATCCGCTAAACTAATATGGCCGCCATCCGCCATTGTAATGGACCTGATGTAGCCTCCACTACATTACATCCACTAAACTAATGTGGCTGCCATCCGCCATTGTAATGGACCTGATGTAGCCTCCACTACATCCACTAAACTAATATAGCCGCCATTCGCCATTGTAATGGACCTGATGTAGCCTCCACTACATCCACTAAACCAATATGGCCGCGCCATCCGCCATTGTAATGGATCTGATGTAGCCTCCACTACATCCACTAAACTAACATGGCCGCCATCCGCCATTGTAATGGATCTGATGTAGGCTCCACTACATCCACTAAACTAATGTGGCCGCCATCCGCCATTGTAATGGACAATCTTAGGCTCCACTACATCTACTAAACTAACGTGGCCACCATCCGCCGGCCCAATGGATACAGTGTAAGCCTCCACTCAGGATTGTATGCGGGCCGGGTACCCGCGGGGCGGAGCGGGTAATTTTACTACCCGCGCGGGCCGCGCAGGCCGATACGGGCCGATTTTGGGCTACTTTCATGGGGATAATTTTGCTTTCTAAATTTCATACATACCAAATTATATACAAAAGGCAGTATTTCAGATTTTTAAACACTATTTGACTTCGTTATGCCACTCAGCCTTCAGCATGTACTATATTACTCAGTTTGCATAATCATTCAGCGTATTGAGTAACCTGTAGTTTTTTGATATAAATCAGTGAAAACTACAGGTTTTATTTGTATTGAATATATACAAGTCTAGCTTGTAATCCATTAGATCAAAATATCTTACCTTTGAAAAATATCAACGATGTCCTGCAGAAATAAGTCGAAACGTATTTATCATCTACAAAAGTCAATCCTGTGGTTTCTACTGGAACCTTTGTGAGTGTTTATCTTTTCCGAAAGTCGAGGTAGCATATTTGCCGAAATATTATCTTTAAAAGCTTTAACGCCTATTTTCATTGGCGCAGAAACTGAATTTTTAATTTAATTTCTTAAATTCGTGCTTTTGCACATAAATAAATATAAATCCATGATAACTTCTGCTTACTGAGGCACTGGTGGGTCATTTAACTTTCTGTTCACAGCTTCTTGCTGAAGACTAATTCCATTTAAGGTCAATGACAGCCGAATGAAGTTCTACAGCATGAGACGTTATGGAGAAAATTGTTGCTGTCGTCGCAGCTTGCATTTTCTCAATACCAATTTCTTTTCCTACAATTAATAGCTGGTTAATTAATCCGTCAAGTGTTGAAAGAAACTCGCTTATCAGGATAAATACGTCAAACATTTGCGTAAAAATGAACAAATCCCTGCCCAAAAATTTTTTCATGGTGTACCCTTTTAATTATATAACACGTTCACTACTAATACCATTTTTGGTTAATTACTTCATAGACTAATACTATTTTAATACTATATACACACTCACAAACAAAAATATAAATAATACAGGAATAATTCCTCCTCCTGTATATACGCACTAACAGCCGCATGAATATTTTGCGTTGCACACTAAAAAATTTTTTCTCTGTAAACTACATGCTAAAGCTAGCGAGCCTGACACAAGGGTGGATCAGTAGTTTGCCAGTAGGAATCGGACTGACCCACCGATCGCTCAGTAGTAGTACTGAACGTGTTAAGGGAAGATAGGCTTTTATTACCACTTTAAGAACAATAAAGCGGCAAAGCGGCGCTGGGTGGTACAAGCGGCGAAACAGTGCTGGGTGGTGCAAGCGGCGAAGCGGTGCAGGGTGGTGCAAGCGGCGAAGCGGCGCTAGGTGGTGCAAGAGGTTGGGAGGCTCGGTAGGCTTATGAGGCATTGGGGTTGGTGGAGGAGGCGGCTGAGACGGCGCAGAGGGACGCTGGGCGGTGTAAAAGCGGCGCTAGCTTTTAGAAATTGGCCATTTCCAACGGGAAAAGTTGGCCTATAGGATTTTCTACCATGTAGAATTCAAATATGAGCTTAGTCTCCCTCTATATCCTGAGCTCTGTGCTGTAGCTAACCCATGAACCGTAGGATTTTCTACCATTTAGAATTCAAATATGAGCTTAGTTTCCCTCTATAACCTGAGCTCTGTGCTGTAGCTAACCCATGAACCGGAACCACAGCTTACCTTAGCTGAGAGTTGTCCATTTCTGACGGGACAAAGTTCCACTATTGGGTTTTCGGGGCCGTAGAATCTGAAAATTAGCTTCGTTTTTCTGTATTTTCTGCTGCACACTGCCGGAATCAAAGCTAACCTTAGCTTAAAACTGAAAGATGCTCATTTTCGATGGGATAACTTCCGTTGTAGGGTTTTGCAGACTTGAATTCTGAGCTTTTCAATTAGCTAAGCTTCAGTATGAAATTATCGTATGCACAAACAAGTATAGAAATCAACGGTTCCAGTATCTATCATTGAAAACATAGCAATTATACAAATTATGATGGTTGATACAGGAGTAATGCAAAGTTACCAAGACTGCACCAAAATTGGGTGTTGTAGCATGATTCAACCAAATGTGGCTAGTCAAAAATTTGAATTACCAAACAAGTTGCTAAGCATGTAACGAACAACACACTACAAAATCTAACACTGAGGCACCCTGCTGGGCTTGCACCTGCCCATATTGAAACATTAACAGCGAGGACCCCTGCTGAGATAACACCTGCTCATCAGTTTTAAACGAGTTTAAATTGCATTGTGCGCTCAAAACTTAATAAATAGACGCTATTGCCTTAACAAAAACTACGATATTGGAAAGATCACGTTAGCAATGAACGGAAAAGCTATTTTACAGGTACTCAAGCATGCTAACCGGTGATGACTTTTGTTGTTTGCTAATGACATAGCCTATATACGCAAGTACCCTTGCTGAGATAACACCTGCTTATTAATTTTAAACGAGTTTAAATTTCTTTGTTCGCTCAAAACTTAATAAATAGACGCTATTGCTTTAACAAAAACGACGATATTGGAAAGATCACGTTAGCAATGAACGGAAAAGCTATTCTACAGGTACTCAAGCATGCTAACTGATGATGACATTGTCGTTTGTTAATGATATAGCCTATATAACGCGCTTCTGTCATCTATAGTCTATAATGCGTTTATGTTTTAGAACCATCAATGCAAGATATGTGGAATGGTCTTCAAGCGGAAGTTTGGAATGCGGCGTCACCTGGAAAGCAAACACTCTGAACAGGTAAGATATTCAGTCATGCACCACCAAAATGTATTGGACCTTACGCTACTTCTACGAGTTGATAGTTACATTTGTTTGTTTCAGGCAAAGAAAACGTGTGATCTGTGCGAGCGTACCTTTCCTCGAGAAGATGTCTATCAACGCCATCTGCGGGAACAGCACGGAGATTCTAAATCTCATGTCTGCGGAGAATGTGGTCTCGCTTTCAGAAGGAAAGAGCATTTAGACGGACACCACAAAAGGATTCACATCAATGGTGGTAGAGCCCAGAAGAAGCAAGTAGCAGCGCAACGGCCAATACCTGCTGAGACCAAACCAGACAACCCAACAAAGAAAAAACCAACGATAGAAGAGCTAGAGAAGGAAGATGAGACGCCAACAGTGTTTGGAGATGAGGCCCTGGACAAACTATATCGAGAAAACTGGAATGTCATCAAAACTCATCATCGAGAAACGAAATTACAAAATCGATACAATTATCGGCTCAACTACATGGATATGGATGAGATCAAGCGTCATTGTGAAGAGTCTTTCAGGATACAAACTCACACTGGCAAATGGAGTATCTGCTTTGGCTACGTGTTGCGGAATGTCGTTACTGATGAACTGACCTATTTCTACGCCGGGTGGAAATACTAATGTGTTAAAACGCCCAATGACGGTTGGAACTCGTGCAGATTTCGACAATTTGATGAAGCAGCTTGACATGGTAGACGTGCTGGAATGGGCACGCCAGCAAGGACCTGGATCAAGATATTCGGTGGAAAGAATCACCAATCTGACAATATTTGTTGACAGACTCTACGTATCTGTTATGTAAACTTGTGTATGTGTATGTGTTTTGCTTGAAGTAAAACCATCCGCCACGTTGTGGCTTCAGGCGGAACCTCCGGAGAGGTTTGATGATTCCATTCAGTCAAGGTGAATAGCCAGCACCGTTTACGTGCTAAGTCTTACGCAAGATAGATATTGGCCTTTCGATTTTCTGCTGGTTTTCATTGGATTGGGTTTCGTTCTGTCGTTATTGGCGTTCTAGTCGTTTGTTTGTCGTCATTAATTGTTGGTTCGTTCACTTACTTGAATCTGAGTTTTACGTACATAACTGCATCTTGCCTGTGCTCCTGATTCGCTCCCAGATTGCTCTTACTAGCTTCGAGAGTTACTCTCTGATTGCTTTCTACTTACTCCCAGTTACGCCGACATTCTCCCAGTTGGCTTCGTTCCAAGCTCAGTTCTTGCTCCTTGTCTGCTCTTTAAGTGCTCCTAGTCTGCTTTTCAGGTGCTCCTAGTCTGCTCTTCACGTGCACCTAGTCTGCTCTTCC
>JASAND010020388.1:0-35788 GCA_030248195.1 Trissonchulus latispiculum
GCCTCCTACTCTTCCTATTTTTCCTATTTTTTCCTATTTTTCTTTGACATTCCTATTTTTTCCTATTTTTGATGAAAATTCCTATTTTTTCCTATTTTTTCCTATTTTTTCATTAGTTTTATCCAGTTTTGGATTATTTCAGTATTAATGTCTGAGATAATGTCTAGCGTATGCTTTAATCCCGGATTTTCAAAAATTTTCGGCTTCGCCGACAAGTCTTTGTCTGCAATCTTGTGGTTTCGCATCATCCGATTGAAAGATTAATTTTCCATATTTTTCCTTTAAATTACGTTAATTATGTACATATTATAAGATCAATCTTCCACGATTTTATGCGTAAAATACTGCGTATATATATTTACACAGTCGAACTTAAAAATACGTAGTCGAACTTAAAAATACGCAGTCAAAAACAAAAATACGCCGCCGAAAAATTCGTAGTTGGAGTTAGGGTTGTTCCGATAAGAAATTGACCGGGCCGGGCCTAAGTTATCAGCCGGCCCGAGCCTGGCCCGGCCCGGAGCCCATGGCCCGCTACTGGTCCCGGCTTTAAGTCTCCGAGCCCGGTGATAGGCCCGGACTCCGAAGCCCGGGCCGCAGCAAGTCCCAAACTTGCAGAATGAACCCAGCAGGCACGATGAGCCAGGCCAGCCCGTTGAGCCAGGTAGGCCCGGTGGGCCCGGAAGCCCGGCAGGCCCGGTGGGGCCGACCTCTATAACCGGGCCCGGTAGCGGGCTGGGCTTTCAGCCAGAGCCGGGCCCAACACAAAATTCTCCGGACTCGAACCTAAACCGGGGACAACCCTAGTTGTTGTGTAGTAAGTTGCAAGTAAGTAAGTTGGAATTTCAAGAGTGCTGTAAATTAATTTCTTGGGACAATTTACCGTAGTATGGGCTCTGGCTTCTTCTGTGGTCGGTCAAAATTTGTTATCGCCTTGGTCTCCCTTACCCAGTAATGGGCACTTAATATTCGGATATCCGGATAATTTTTTATATCGGGATAATATCCGATGTGAGAAACATATCCGGATATCCGCGTATGAACATTTCAGACAAAGTTAAAATTCCGAAAAATTTTAAAAATTTTTCAAAAATTTCTCTGAAAATGTTTTTGAATCCAAGGTTGGTTGCATGATAGAAACTGACAGCGTACTGAAATGTTGACAGAAAAGTTGAAAATTTAGCTGCAAAATCGAAAAAGTTTCTTGAAGTTAACTTTGGAATATGCGGATAGCCGGATATCTGGACATCCGTTAATGCAAAAAGGCAGACAGTTACATGAGAAAATACAAAAATAATTTTGTTCATGATTTTCAAGAAAGAAAACCTCTTGATTTGGCTTCAAAAGGCATATTTTGCAGACAGTTTAAATTTTCTTGGCTATTTTTAAATATTTCAGATATTTCGATATTTAAATTTTGTGACCGTCGTATTTTTGTTAAAATCTTCGAATTCACATTGAATTTTGCAAACTGTTTAATGATTCCAAAATGGTTAAACTACGTATGTTTCCACAAAGCTTTGAATTTTCCAAAACGGAAAATGCTGAAGCTGAAATCCATTAGCTCCCAGCAAAAGTCGGATTGAATGCGCTAGCAAAATCAATAAAATCTATGTTGAGAGCAACCTATGTAGTGTGGCCAGTAACAAAATTTGGCATTTCTGAGTTTAAAACGTGATGATACGAAGATAAATAGCACTTTGCGCCTATTCCTTGCGCCAATTTTCTTTTGTGAAAATGTTCACAAAAAATCACCCGCCGGTGGCGAAGCCAGAGGCCATGACAGGGACTCCTATACATGGTTGGATAGCTTAGAGTTAGGACATGTTACGTACATAATATGGGGTAGCTGCGCAAAGTCCATAGGGAGTACCAAAAAACAATTCAATTTTGGTCGGAGTTGTCCGAGGATCGGATTTGGGTGGGTCGACTTTTTTGGGCACCCTAATCGGAGAATTTGAGCCTTGGTAGCCAAACTTTACATATGTTACGGTTGGGGCTTATGGCTAAAAATTTTCTACCTCGGCTTCTTAGCCGTCCAGTTGGGTTTTTTGTGAATTTTTGGGGAGATTTTTTGTGAACATTGCTATACCGTTGTTCTGCATTGTTGGAACTAAGCCTGAAGGTACTAAAACCTAAATTAATACTGTAAATTCAATATTGATTTACCTAATAGGCTTTATTTAACTTCCTATATTTTCCTATTTTTGTCTTCGAAAATTCCTATTTTTTCCTATTTTTTGCAAGAAAAAATTCCTATTTTTTCCTATTTTGTCAAAATTGCCCAGTAGGAGGCCAGTGTGACTTCCTTCGCTATTTAGCATTCGTAACGGCTGCAGTTGTAATGAATGGGGCTCAAAATATCTGAGGCTGAATTTTTCCTGAATCTTGTGCAAAAAATTCGCTCTTCTGCGGAAAAATTCGAAACGCTTTCCCCCCCTGGATTTTCTGTGATTTCCTTCGCTATTTAGCATTCGTACGACGGCAGCTGTAATGAATGGTGTTCAATAATATCTAAGGCTGATTTCACACAATGGAGGAGGGTTCCTTTTGGGGGAAATAAGGTAAAAAAGTAAAGTGACCCCTGTAGAGAACTCCAACCTACAGAAGGTTATAGGATGCCGGTGCTTATCTCCGAATTCACAGCCCAAAGCCAGGAGCGATGGGTCCTGGAGGAAATAAGCCTTGTCTTTAGATTGAGCTTTGTTCGGAACCTGTCATATTTTATCATTTTTTGCTATTTTTGCCATTTTTTGTTTTTCTGTTTTTGTTTCTTTTAGGTTGAGGTTGTCAATCAACTGGCCCGGCAGCTGGTTCAAAACGAGCATCCCAATTCGGATGAAATTATGCAGAAACAGAATAGCCTAAATGCCAGGTAGGGATTGGAAGTGATATTTTTGTTTTAAATTTTTGAAATAAAATTTTTGAAATTTTTAATAAAAAATAACTTCTTTTGTGCAATTGATGAGGTAGATACGCTATGTTTGCTGACCAGATAATTCAAGCGGTCTCAAATTACTTCCTACTGACGTCATTTTGATTTTCAGAAAAATTGTCATTTATTTTTACGTTTTTTAATTTTAATTTTATTTTTTTATGTATTGTTTATTTTTGTTTGGTTTTTTGCTGTAGATGGCAAAAATTGAAGGATCGTGCCGACGATAAGAAGAATGAACTGGAACAAGCCCATAGATTTCAGACATTCAAAATTGACTGTAACGAAACTGTGGTATGTGTTATTTACGTAATTAATTAATTAATTAATTGATTAATGACCAATCTTAGCTACGGTGTAAACCTATTGTATACCTGATTAATAAAAACTGTTAATACATTTGCCCCAGTATAAGCTTGCTAAAAAATTACAGCAGACACTCATTTCTATGAAAGCTTTCGTATTGTTCAAAATACAGTCCCTACCAGAAAACTTAACGTATATACTGTATATGCATCAGAGTGAGACAACGTGATTGTTTCAATTTGGATGCATAACCATATTCCTGTTGTAAACTACTTTATGATTCGGGGGGGGGAGCTAATTTCGTTTGTACTCTTGAACAGTATTTAGCTAGTATTAATGCTTTGTTTTCTAAACAGTTTTGTAGTTGTGTACAGTATAGCTCAAAATTAAGTTAATTTTTTGCGAAGTACGCAAACTCCGCGAATTTCGCGCAGAAAGAGTTAAGTGAAGTTAGCCAACTTTATGCGAAGTTCGCGAAGATTTTAGCGAAATTCCTTTGAATTTCCTTTGAAATTATGCGAACTTCGCTAAACTTGAGCGAGCTTCGCGAAGGCACCAAATCTTGTGTCCAAATTAGATTTTCAAATTTTTTAACAATTTTTGGTAGATACGGATAAAACCCCTCAAATTAGCTAGCTAACGATTTCGCGAAGTTCGCAAACTTTTTCGTGAAGTTCTCTACAACTTAGCGAAATGTCGCTTGTTTCGTGAAGTTCGCAACGTTTGGGAACTTCGCAAACAATTGACTTTGTTTTGAGCTATACTGTACTTTGTTTCTTATTTTTCTTATTTTTCATTTTTTCCTTTCCTGTTGTAGACCTGGATCCAGGACAAGACCAGAGTCCTGGAGGACACTGATGAGCTGACCAATGACCTGAGCGGGGTCATGAAACTGCAGCGCCGCCTCTCCATGATGGAACGCGACCTGGGCGCCATACAGGCTAAGGTTTGTGGGACTGGAAAGATGAAATTGAAATTGAAAATTGAAAATTTTTGAATAAACTGAATTGGATTTAAATATTAGTCTGATGAATAGGGGCTGCCATGCTTTGGAGGACCTTGTTTAATAGAGATGGATGTACATATAGTTATTAATGATGTTCTAATTTGGGGCCTCCTATGCTTTGAAATTTACCACTATTGTTGGCATCGACGAGATTTTTCAGACTACGGTTCTAGTAGTGGTATTGTATAAGGAGCATATTGGTGAAAATAATTCCATTCCCCCCCAAAGCAAATTAGAGCCTTTATATACATTACGCAATCATCTTTCTTTAATTTTTTCACACATTTTCAGCTGGATAATTTGGAGAAGGAAGCGGACCAGTTGGAGAGCGAGCGACCACAGGAGGCTCAGGCTATACGGGCCTGTGTCAATATGATTCGCAGTGTCTGGGAGCAGTTGACACAAAGGGTTAGTTACTTTGCTTTGCTGGCTTGATGCTTTAGTAGTCAAAATTTGTTTTATGGTTTTTTGACTAAGTCTTCCAAACCTGGTTCTTCAACAATGTGCCAGCCCTGTTGACCTAGTACCCCCCTTTGCAGAGAATTGAAAAATTTACAGAAAATATGTATTTTTCTATTGACGCTAGAATTATTTTTATAGTTGCATAATGTTTTACTATCGTTTCTGACTAATGCAGTTTTTTAGTAACTGCCCACTTCTACTAAATGCGCACTGTTCGATGGTTGTTTTCTTAGTGCAATTTCAGCAGTTTTCTTCAACAAAATTTTTTGATACATAAAATAGTCGCAGTCGCATTTTTGGTTATTTTTTATTTCTTTTTCTTTTTTCTAGGTGAAAGAGCATGAGGCTAAGCTGGATGAAGCCGGAGATTTGCAGCGGTTCCTTCGCGATCTAGACCACTTTCAGGCCTGGCTATCCAATACCCAGAGAGAGGTGCTAAATAAATAAAAATACAAAAAAATTTATGATCTCAGTTTGTTAATCTTTTAGGGACTTCAAACCCTTGTAATTGTTTTGTGAAAATGAATGTGCTCAAAATTAAGGACAGAAAATTTTTTAAAATAGAGCGAAAAGTGTTCCAATTCGTTGGAAAACGAGATCACAGCATAAAATTAAGGAAACCTTAAGGAATGTGATAACGTCTAGGTATTTACCAGATGTCTCTTTTCACACCTATGCATACATAGCTGCTTGAACTCGTGATGCGAAAACGGTAAACTAGACATAACCTAGAAACCTAAATCAAAACCTAAACATACTCGTTGGAGTGATGGGCTGCTCTTTGATTTGCTCAGTATTTAAATTTAAATTATTTCAATTTTTTTGAATTTGTTTTTGTCTGTATTTGTCCAGGTTGCCAGTGAAGATGAGCCGCAGTCACTGCCGGAAGCGGAACAACTGCTGCATCAGCACAGTGCCATCCGAGAGGAGATTGACGGCTACGCCGAAGACTATGCTAAGATGCGAGCCATGGGCGATCGGGTCACTCAGGATCAAACCGACCCCCAGTATATGTTCCTCAGACAGGTTAGGCAGGCTAAGCGGGCTTAAGCTTTGGCTAAGCCATTTTGTTCACGGCGTTTTCCAGTTTTGAAACCAGAGGCCAGTGTTATCAAAATT
This sequence comes from Trissonchulus latispiculum, assembly GCA_030248195.1. NCBI lineage: Eukaryota > Metazoa > Nematoda > Enoplea > Enoplida > Ironidae > Trissonchulus > Trissonchulus latispiculum. Next base: position 5,829 of record JASAND010020388.1, read on the forward strand.
GGGTTGTGTTCAACCCTGGTTGAACCCATATTTGGGTTCAGCCCTAAAATTTTCGGGTTGGTTAAACCCCGGTGCTCAAAAGACAATGTTATCAAATATTTTAGGGTTGACTTATCTTTTCCAAAGTTAATTCGGTTCTAACTCAACCCAAATTTCAAGTTCAACCCTTTTTTTCAACCCATGTTGTTTTGGTAACACCGGGTTATGGTTTTTAACCCAATCTCAGCCCATGTTGGGGTGTCAACCCGGGTTGAGATCCTTGATAACATCGGCCCCTGGCCTATCTATCCATCCATATTAAGCATTTTTAAGACCAGTCCTCTCTTGATTTTGTAACCTTAGCAGTCACCATGGGTTTATCTAGGGAGTGGGTTTTGGGGGTTGAAACCTAGTCCTTGTGGTTTGTGCGAAGCTTAAATTTTGTCAGCACTTCATTATAAAACGTGTAAATTTTTGTCGAAACCCCCCTCCTTTTCGGCAAGCTTTTTTTGAATGCAAAGAAACCGTTATATTCATTTTAGTTAATCAATGTATTCATTTATTTAATTAACCTTTTGTCGCTGTTTTTTTGACCCTTTTTTTACATTTTTCCTTTTTTTGTATTTTTTAGCGCCTCGGCGGCTTAGAGGAAGGCTGGCAAGAGCTGCATCGTATGTGGGAAAACCGGCAGCACATGCTGTCACAGGGCTTGAATCTGCAGATGTTTTTGCGCGACGCCAAACAGGCTGAGGTCCTGCTAAGTCAGCAGGAAAACTACCTGGCCAAAGAGGAAGTACCGGTCAGTTGTGAATTAATTAATAAATTAATTAATTAATTACGTAATTAATTAAATTGCAATTAGTTGATGGATGGGAGTTGATGTTGAGCCCTGTTGATACTCGGGGGGGGGGGGGCAACAGGATTGTGTTATTTAAGAGAAATACAGTTAATTCAACTTAGTTGGTTTACTTACGTATGGTTGTTAACTGATTGGTAAATGGGAATTAGTGATCAAATATTTGACGATTCATAATAATTATTATTGCTAAAAGAGTGAGCTTGGTAGTCGGACTAGCGTTAGGGTTTCTGGTAACGTGGGATGGGGTAGCGTTGAATATAAATGGAATTAAAAACTAAAAAGCTATGGAATTATTTAACCATTATTATTACATACGATTGTGTAACATATATATTTTATTGGGGCTAAAAATTTATTTATCTTTACTTTTTTTCTACTTTTTCTGATATTTTTCCGATTTATTTTCTAGTCCTCTCTGGAACAGGCAGAGAATCTGCTGAAACAGCATCAGGAATTTCTGACGACAATGGATGCGAATGATGAGAAGATTAAGGCAGTCATACAGTTTGGTGATAGCCTGTGCGCTGACGGGCACTATGCCGCCGATAAGATCCACAAGAAGGCCAAGAATATTGAGGAACGGTAAGCAGGGGTGACAATATTGCGCCCAGATTGTTGTTGAGGTTTACTTGTAGTTGTGTAGGATAAAAATTTCCGGAGAGAGTCTCATACTAAGCATAAATTAATGGGCGGTGACTTAATACTGAGATCTTTGGCAGTGATATGTATAGAACAGTGATGCTTCTAATCTCAACATTTGCAACAAACTGTTGTGTTTTTTTGAAAAAAAAGGTTTAAATTTTGGTCCGTTTTTTGTTGAAAATTAATATTATGAGGCGGCCTTTTTTCATAATCGTCTGTGTGCCTGCCTGTGCGAAGATCATTTTGCTATTTTTGTTGAATGTCAGTTTTCTAGTTTCTGCTGCTTTTTCTATTTCTATTTCTGTTTGTTTTTTTTGCAGTCGGAATTTGAATCGTGACCGAGCCCTGGCCGAGCTGGACCGTCTGAAAGATGTTCTGGGAATGCAACAGTTTCTCAGCGACTGTGAAGAGGTGTGTGCTTGCTTTCAATTTAGTTAATTAATTAATTAATTAATTAGTCAGGCTTAATTGGTTTAATATTGGAAGATTAAATTAGTAAACTGCGTAATGGACTATTTGAGGATTGATTGATAGATTTAATTAACTAATTATGCTTAATTAATTGGTTAAATGGAATATAATTAGTTAAATCGACCGATGAATTGAAAGAAAGCGGGTAGTCCAAAGATTTTCGGATCTACATATTTTGTACATTAAAATAGAATGTGTTGAAGAATTGATGTGTATAGGACACAGCATGCACATTAATCTTGTGAACATTTTTTAGTGTACTTAGAAAAATTGTATCTATTTTTTCCAGATTACCTTTTTTTGTTTGTCTTTTTCTATTTTTTTCTGTATTCTTTTCTCCTATTCTAGCTTCGTGAAAACCTTTTCTCCAGTGCACATTAAAGGCTTGCTTTTCCAGATTTCCTTTTTGTTTCTCTTGTTTGTATTTTTTCTGTATTCTTTTCTTTTCTCCTTTTCTAGCTTCGTGAATGGATTGAGGAGAAGATGATCCGAGCCCAGGACGAGACCTACCGGGATGCCAAGACGATTCATTCCAAGTTTATGCGACACCAGGCCTTTGAGTCGGAGATAAAGTCAAACAAGGATCGGTTGGAAAAGCTGCAAGAAGTACATAATTGCAATTTGTTTAACCACGTTTGCATTAAGTCTACTTGCAGGGGAGTATCAGGAAGTTTGAAAAAATAAGGGGTCCCTGACCCAATGGGGGAGGGGGGAGTTTCCGACATTTTTGTGACAAACATTTGCGAAATTTGCCCCCACCCACAATAGCTGAAAATTTCAAAAATTTTCAGAAAAGGAGGGGGTAAGCACCCCCTGGACCCCCCCTCCCTCGGATACGCTCCAGAAATAAATCCCGGAAAAGGAAAATAAAAAGTTGGTATGTAACCTATCTTTTCCTCTAATTACTTTTGGCAATATTGCTTCGTTGCTGCTGTACCAAAACGCTAAGTATGTCTTCTAATCGAATAAAACATTTCTGGGGCCGATCCTATCAAAGGTTTCAATCCGGGTTGAAACCTAAATCCGGATTCAAAACGGGATTGAAAAGTCAACCCCAGTCCTATCATTACGGGATTGACTTAATCCAAGTTTTTGAATAGTGATTCAATCCGGGTTGAAACTCGATCCCTATCCAGTCCTATCATTGTATTGGGATTGAAATTTCGGGGTTGAAATGGGGTTGAAATAGGCTAATTTCAACCCACCTAGCGGAGGTGGGTTGAGATTCGAATCCAGTTTCTAAAGCACGATTTGACGGACGTTTTAAGTGAAAATGATGACTATGTCACGTGTGGTGAGATTTCTATTGTTCTTTAAATACTTATTAAATCGTTAAGTTGTTCTGTTCTCAAACTCAGTTCTCAAAATTTTAAACAGTATCCTAAGAATAAATCAGTCATATAATTTAACTTACAATTTATTTAAACCAATATAAATTGAAACAAAACATGTCTCAGAGTTGGTCGCGGGCCGCGGGTACCCGCGGGTACCCGCGGGGCGGGGCGGGTATCACCAAATTTCAATACCCGCACTACCCGCGCGGGTATCTGTGCGGGCCTAACCTAAAATTTTTAACTATTTTTGTCTAAAACTAAGTAAAATTTACTAATTAAAGAGAACATATTGCATTTGTATTTTCACCTCTCATTTAGTTTTGAAAGTTTTCTGAACTGTAATAGTGGGTCTGTGCTACTTTGCTTAAAAGAGCGGACCAGTCATCTCGGCACGACTCATATATACTTTGAGCGATTTCAAACCCGATAAAACTTAAATGTTTGCGTGATTATGTACTGTAATATTTTCAGTCTTCTTATCCGACACAGTTCCTGAGTCTATACACAAATATTTATATAGTTTTTAATATTAATTTGTTGCCGGATTGTAGATAAAAGTATTCTTGTTTATGATTAAAAATAGGTCACTACGAACCAAAGCCAATATAGGCACAAGTAACGGCGACAAAGGAACCAGGAACGGAAACATGAATAGGAACAAAACTGCCTTTAAAAGGAGCAAAAAACCTAATTTTAGGAATAGAAGCAAAAACTGGGTTCTAATAAAAACAGGAACGGATACCTATTTTTACGAACCGGAAGGAAATTCAGTTTCAGGAGCAGGACCGAAAACAGATGTTTGTTTGCAGCAACCACAATGTCAGTTTAATTTCAGTAACAGGAACGAGAGTCTAATTTCAAACAGGGGTCTATTTTACACCCATAATTTCCACCTTAAAGCATATTTAAGAAATTTCATGTTTCGGTTCCTGGAGTTTATCCGATTTCGTTCCTGTTCTTGTTACTGAAATCATATTCCTTCCGTTCCTGTTCCTATATCTGTTCTTGTTAAAGGTTTTAGATGTCACCTTAAAATGTCAAGCTTTTTCGAAAGTCATCAAGAAATTTTCGTTTTCACTATTTGTTTTAATTTTCAAAAAATCTGATGCACTATTTGCTTGCAACGCATTTTTACGATTATTTCAGTGTATATTTCGCACTAAGAAAGTTAACGATAAAACAAACATATATACCTACCTAAAAAAATGAAAATTGCCGTTATAATTTAGATTTCCACAAAAGCGGGGCGAAAAAATTTTGCGGGTATCTTGCGGGTATCACTTGTCTGCGGGCCGCGGGCCGCGGGGCGGGTACCCTTCTGCGGGCCGCGGGCCGGGGCGGGTAGCAAAAATCCGGCCCGCGACCAACTCTGACATGTCTTGCATGATCAGACTATATTGGTATACTGATCAGTTTTCACCTTCCAAAATGTTCATTAATATTTCTCCAAAAGTAGGAGTCCAATGTTTAAATGTCTCCATGGACCGAAAACAATTGTATCTGTTGCTATATTTCCACTTTGAAACAGTGGCGTGTATCGGATCCAACTAACAAATAAATTAATAAATACGTTACATTAACGGATAAATCTCTTTAGCTAATGTCGACTATTGTTATCAGAATTTCGGCATTTTATTCATGAGCTACTTGTGACATAGAAATATTCCAAAATCCGACGGGGTCCAACTCAACAGCTGACCTATACAAAATTACGTTACGTAGTTGTTACTTTATGCTTTTTACTTTCATTGGTAGTTCATTTTCGCTGTAGTACAAGTTTCAGTTTTTATTTGACAAAAAATTTCAGTTTGGTTTTTGTCAACTACCCAGAAGGGTACAACTTCGGTTTCGGTGACCGGAACAGCAACAGTAAATAATTTTGAGTTCTACTTGAAATTAATTCTCAAAAGTATAGTTTTCGGCTGACATGCATGGTATTTTTAGGGATTTCCCTGGGGGGGGGGGTGTCCCGAGGACCTTCCTTGGTCCTGGGATAGAATTTTTTGGGGAGGAGAAAAAGTTTTGGAAAAATGCGAAATTAGGTGTTTTTGGCGTATACGTTTTGCATTTAGAAACGCTACATTTTCCAAAATTGCCTGGATTTAGGCTAAAAATGGAATTTTTAGAATTTAAATTTTGTTTCACATACCTGTTTAAAAAAGCCAATTAGGTTCGCTGGACGCGTCGAATCGAAAATTTTATTGGATCGGACCGGATCGGTTAAACTTTAGCTGCCTGCCCGATCCGATCCATATATTATATACTTTGAAGCTTTTCAGTTTAACTTTATAATTTTGTAATACAACCGATACAGAAACATGAATCCGATAAAAAATTTTGTTGTTTCAGAAAAAATGGTGAATTAAACTACAGTTTACAAGTTTAGGCAGCTTCAGCGCTTTCATTCCTTCATTCATTTTCATTCCAAAATAACGGAACATGGAACACATACATTGAGGGAGGGTCAATCTACCAGCTGAAGTAAAATAAGTGAAACGAAAATATAAAAATTAATAATCACAGCCATCATAAATTTCTCAATGAAAACAAAAAAGCTCAAAAAAGCAAAAAATTGCAATGCAAGGTGCGCGGGAAATTGTTGCCAAAACACTACATCCATATTGGGTCATTCAAAATAAAACAACAACAACAGTAGTTTACGTTTAATAGCGCCTCTACATGCAAAATATTGCTGATTAAAAACTGGATCCAAAAAGGGAATAAAAACTGGATCGAAAATGGGATTGAAAATGGGATTGAAAAAGGGGTTGAAAATTGGAATCCGGATTAACGCAATCCCAATCCCAAAAAGTTTGATAGGATTGGATTCTAAGCAGGATTAAGTCAATCCAAAAATTTTGGGGTTGAATCCCAAAATACGTTCGATCCGGATTCAACTCAATCCATTATTGATAGGATCGGCCCCTGTACTCTCAGGTCATGTTTTTTGTTTTTGTATCATAGGGGTCGCGGTAGCGACCCCTATAATATGAGTGAAAATGGTCGAATGACCGTGTAAAACAAGGCTGCGCAGAAGCTGCGCAGATTCCTGCGCAGATCCTACGCAGATTATGTGCGCAAAAAATTGTACGTGTCGAGTTTAGTATGTGTGCGAAGTTTCATCCCCGTACCACTTTCCGTTAAAAAGTTACGCCAAAAATCGCTTACGAGAGTGATGTTTTTTTTCCGGTTCTCCGCTTTGACGTCTGGTAAGGGGGTTTTGTAGCTTTAATAACAACAGATAGAAAAATTTTTGCCTATGAAAACCATATATATTCTTGGAGTACGCAACAAAAATAAGCCGATATGCTAGTTTTTATGCCTCCCAGAGCCGGAAAAAATTTTTGACGGGGGGCCAAAGTCGGTCAAAACGCTAAAATGGCCAAAAAGTATGCTTCAATGTCACCTTAATAAGTCAGACTGGGCTATATATGGGGCAATACTGCCTATATGGCTAAATAGGACACATATCAGGGTCGTTCAATTGCTATATGATTTTCCTGCCGGGGGCGTAATTTTTGGGTACTGGCCTGCCAAAGTTGGTGAATTTTGGGTCCAACTTTGAACTTAGTTTTTTCGCTTATTTTGCGACCTGGAAGGCTCAAATCTTGTGTACAAAGGTTTTTGCGGACGGAGAATCGATTCCCGATATCAGTTTTTCTGCCCGACTGACCCAAGTTGCTGGGCTGGTTCCACTTTGCCGTCTGGAGGGTCATGTCGGCAACCGTTTCCTGGAGGTCCATACTAGGCTCTACTTGTCCTCTCAAAACTTTCTCTATAGGGGTTTTCTGGTGCGCCCAGCTCATTTCCGGTGTCCGTTTTGCCGTCCGACTTATCCATCTTGCTGGGCTGGTTCCACTTTGCCGTCTGGAGGGTCATGTCGGCAACCGTTTCCTGGAAGTCCATACTAGGCTCTACTTGTCCTCTCAAAACTTTCTCTATAGGGGTTTTCTGGTGCGCCCAGCTCATTTCCGGTGTCCGTTTTGCCGTCCGACTTATCCATCTTGCTGGGCTGGTTCCACTTTGCCGTCTGGAGGGTCATGTCGGCAACCGTTTCCTGGAAGTCCATACTAGGCTCTACTTGGCCTCTCAAAACTTTCTCTATAGGGGTTTTCTGGTGCGCCCAGCTCATTTCCGGTGTCGGTTTTGCTGTACAACGCACCCATTTTGCTGGGCTGGCTCCACTTGACCGTCTGAGGTGTCAGGTCGGTAAGGGGTCAGGTGGTCCAAAATAAAATTTTTCAAAAGTGGTCAAATTTGGTACCAAATGAAAGCCCTAAGTGAGCTGAGCAACTTTTGTCATAGAATTGTATGCTCAAAGTGGTTGTAGGGTGCTGGGGTGGGGTGGGGTGGGGACTTAGGCGATTTTCGGTCAAAAATGAAATTTTTCAAAAGTGGTCAAATTTGGTCCAACTGAAAGCCCTAAGCGCGCTGAGCAACTTTTGTCATAGAATTGCATGCTCAAAGTGGCTGTAGAGTGCTACGGTGGGGTGGGGTGGGGACTTAGGTGATTTTCGGTCAAAAATGAAATTTTTCAAAAGTGGTCAAATTTGGTACCAAATGAAAGCCCTAAGCGCGCTGAGCAACTTTTGTCATAGAATTGCATGCTCAAAGTGGCTGTAGACTGCTGTGGTGGGGTGGGGACGTAGGCGATTTTGGGTCAAATATGAAATTTTCCAAAAGTGGTCAAATTTGGTTCCAAATGAAAGCCCTAAGCGAGCTGAGCAACTTTTGTCATAGAACTGCATGCTCAAAGTGGCTGTAGAGTGCTGTGGTGGGGTGGGGTGGGGACTTAGGCGATTTTAGGTCAAAAATGAAATTTTTCAAAAGTGGTCAAATTTGGTTCCAAATGAAAGCCCTAAGCGAGCTGAGCGACTTTTGTCATAGAACTGCATGCTCAAAGTGGCTGTAGAGTGCTGTGGTGGGGTGGGGTGGGGACTTAGGCGATTTTAGGTCAAAAATGAAATTTTTCAAAAGTGGTCAAATTTGGTTCCAAATGAAAGCCCTAAGCGAGCTGAGCAACTTTTGTCATAGAACTGCATGCTCAAAGTGGCTGTAGAGTGCTGTGGTGGGGTGGGGTGGGGACTTAGGCGATTTTAGGTCAAAAATGAAATTTTTCAAAAGTGGTCAAATTTGGTTCCAAATGAAAGCCCTAAGCGAGCTGAGCGACTTTTGTCATAGAACTGCATGCTCAAAGTGGCTGTAGAGTGCTGTGGTGGGGTGGGGTGGGGACTTAGGCGATTTTCGGTCAAAAATGAAATTTTTCAAAAGTGGTCAAATTTGGTTGGTTGGTTGGTTCTTTTTTGCGCATACATATGTAAAAGAATGGAAAACAAGAACCAAAAATGCTCCTTCGTCGCATGTAAAATACATATGAGTACTCTCAGGCAGGTTGTACAAAAACGGAAACTAGCCTGTAAAATGCATATGAGTGGCGTTGAGGTTGTAAATTAAGGAAAACAAGTTGCAACGGCTTAACATATGAGCCTGTCCTACAACGAGGCTCATATTGGCGTCACAGTGCAGCCTTCTTAAAGATCATCAGGTCATCATATTAAGGAAAAAACGAATGAATAGACATAACATGTTAACATTGTGGCTTGAAAGAAATGGACAGAACGAAGTGAACTGCGACACCTCAAGTTGAACTGTACCTGCAAGCTGATGTTTCCCGAAACACCATGGCACCTACTATTTCCGGAAGCACTATAGTACAGTACACACCTACTGTATTCTCGGAACACTATGACACACACTACTCTCACATACGTAATGCTTTCCCCACATGGCTCTGAGTCAGAGCGCAAAGTGGCATGCCGTATAATGCGTATGCACAGTATAATGTCTTAGCGGCAAGATGTGTGAAGGACAATTTTGTAATGAAAAGCTTTATATACGTGCTATTTATATGAAGGTCAAATATCGACAAATTATATTCTGACATACGCCAATATGAGCCTCGTTGTAGGACAGGCTCATATGTTAAGCCGTTGCAACTTGTTTTCCTTAATTTACAACCTCAACGCCACTCATATGCATTTTACAGGCTAGTTTCCGTTTTTGTACAACCTGCCTGAGAGTACTCATATGTATTTTACATGCGACGAAGGAGCATTTTTGGTTCTTGTATACAAATGTTAATCTTATCTTACTTTATATTTTTTTATTAAATTTTTTTTGGATAGTTTTATTTTTTTTTTTTATTTTTTTTTAGTTGGGTAGGGGGGGGTTTTTTTTTTGTGTTGTGGTTGTTGTGGGGTTGGGGGGGGGGTTTTTTTTTTTGGTTTTTGTGTGTTATTGTTTTTTGGGGTGGGTTTGGTTTGTTTTTTTTTTTGATGTATGTGGAAGATACGGGCCAGGATTTGACCACTGTCAACGTGCTGATGCAGAAACAACAGGTTGTTAATTGTAGTATTAATTGGCTAATAATTCAGTAATTAATTAATCAATTAATCAATTAATTTATCCAATTAGCGTGAATGATTATTGAAGCGTTGCTTTGCTACAGTGACGTTTAATGGGTTGCTATCTTTCTTTTATGTCGTTTTGTCTACATATATCAGAATTTTTCTGTTTGTTTCCTTCCATGATTAATTTTATTTTACTTTTGTAATTTTGCACTCTTATTTTCGATATTTTTGTTTTTTATAATTTGTATGTACGTATTTTATCAGGGTAGACGTGGGGATGCCTGTGTGTGATTACGTAAAATGTTTTGTGGTAAAAGTTGGAGATAATTACTTGCACGGCTGTCTGCCATAAATTGGTCAACTGTGACCTGTACTCTAATTATTTCCCCCTCCCTGCCTGTAGGTTATACGTAATTTGGTATAGACATTTTTCTACCTTTAAAATTGGATATTTTTGATGGTTGTTTTTAATCTAGTCTTCATTTTTAGGTATGTACGTACGTAGGCTTGTTTGTTGCAAAACAGTTTTTATGAATGAGTTTCTGTGCTTTTTGTGAAAGTGATATAAATTGGTTTTTTTTGGAGGGGATTCTAATGATTATGTCCGGTGTAATTTTTTAATTGTTTCAAGGAGTGGGAAAAATGAATTTCCAAACTTTTGTTGTGTCGCATGTCGATAATTATGCGTGATGAAGTAAGAATACTTTTTATTGACAATGTTTAGCAGAAATTAACGTGGAAAGATAGTTTTTATTGTTCGGTAACAGTGTAGCGTATAGTCTATGTTAACACTTACTTACATCTGCATCGTGCAATTTGTCAATATTGCTCATTTCTACACGGGTGGGTACTCCTGTTTTCATAGCCCTTTTTTTCTTGTATATCCTCAGCCTGGTTTCTGCACTTTCACGCAACTCGCGAGTCTTGCTCGACTGTTAATGGAATAGACATAAAGTCGGGCTTTTGTAAAGAGTGGAACGAATATATATACCTGTCTAGTTGTCACACCTCCCCTATACGTACGTACGTATTTATACGTAACCTCAAAAGTGTTTCAGGAAAAAAAGTGTAGTGTTGTTTCCGTTTTCTCTACAACGTAAATACTTTACGCATTGCATATTTTTGTTGTCTTGTTTTGTTTCCCCCGCCTCTATTTTATTTTTGAGTTTGTTTGAGAATGCTTTTTAACAGTGGGAGGGAATTATTTTGTGGTGTTGCTTTTTCTCCATGCAGTTTGTTTTTTGACACATGATATTTTCTATTGCAGATATCAAGAGTACATAATGATAAGAGTGTGACAAGCGTCACACTCTATGCAATGAAGGCAGAAACTATGCGATGCGCGCTAACGGCTTACCCCCCCCCCACAAATTGACCCCCTCTCACACCGCCCCTATATGGGTACATAGTTCCAACCGGGGTCGCTCACTCGCTTACAGGCCTGTTGCGGTTCCTATTTTTCCTATTTTTTCCTATTTTTTCGAGACATTCCTATTTATTCCTATTTTCAGCCGAAATTCCTATTTTTTCCTATTTTTTTGTATTTGGCCAGTGTGAATTACAAATTTTTATCGTGGCTATTTTGCTGCACAGAATACAAAACTTTCTTCAAGCTTTGAATGACATAATAGGTTTTGAGAAAAATTTTGCGCCTTCGGCGCAGTTGTGTTTTACTTGTTTTTAAAACGCCCTCGTCTTACCTTTGCCTATATTAGTCCTCCAACTTACACTAGGTATACCTTGGTGCATATGTGCGTTGGTTTACTAAATTGTTAGTGTGAAAATTAAAAGCTTTGTACGACCATTGCCACAACATTTCCCTGTTTTAAAAATTCGTAGTTATAAATAAGTCAGCACGGATTAAGCTAAGTTTCCAAATGTTTGGTAATTGGACCTACATACGTATTGTATAATTTAAAATGCAGTGCTCGTTGCACATCCACATTTGCTTTACTCATACGTTAACCATGGGTGTTTTTGTTTTAGTTCTAGTACGTATATATTTTTAGAAATGTAAGTTTCCAAAAAGATAACGAGAAGTAGGGATACAAGTAATTGCGGAGGGTCTGTGGGCTGGGCTTCCAGCAAAACTAGCGATTTTTGTGAAATTCACGACCCAGTAGCAATTTTCTTGAGCACTTTGACTGATTTTTTTCAGTAATTTTCTCTTTCTGTCGCTAGAAAGAGTGCGCACAAGACCAAAAGTTTTTCATTTCAGAACTAAAGTACGTACAGGTCAGAAATTTGTAAATTTTCATAACTGTAAGGTTTGAAATTGGTTTTTAGCAATAAATAAATTCAGGGCGTTCCAGAGAATTTTCCGAATTTTCAGAAAAATTCAAAAATTTTCGGAAATTTCAAATTTTACCGGTGCTTTTTCAAAAAATTTCTAACTTACCTTTACCAGAAAAACTAGCAATTTCTTTCAAAAGCTGCGGGGAAAACAGAAAAAGTGTTTTCCTTCCTGCGTCCATCCCTGGTTAAACTGGCATTTTTTAGTGGGGGCTGGTGGACTTTTCCCCCCCACTTTTCGGAGCCCCCCCACTTTTTTGGAGGTCGACCAAAAGTGTCGAAAAATTTCGAAGGTTTTTGAGGTCAAATTTTCAAAAATTTTCTCAATTTTTAGCTAGTTTATGGACTTATTAGTTCATTTTAAGCTTAAAAACAGCTATTTTTTGCGTTTTTACCTTAAAATGCGAATTTTTGGCGAAAAATTTAGGTATATTTGTACCTTGAGCTTTTCGGAAGTCCCCCCGCTTTTCGGAAGCCCCCCCCCCACTTCCCCGTCCCTAGGGGGTGGGCGAAGCCCCTCCCACTTTCAAAACCCTAAAAAATGCCAGTTGAACCCAGATTGAACTCAAAAAGTTTTAATAGTATCGCCCCAGATTTCCGTATATATTTGCCGAGCGGTGAATTATTTCAGCTTCAAATGATTATAAATGGTTCGAATCCCGAAAAATGGTGATACCACCGTTCGTTAAATTCAAAATAAGAGTTAAAAGTTTTCAGAACATTTAAGGTGCTGGTATCCTTTTGTGCAGTGCTTTTGTGGTGAATTCTCGAAACGCTATAACTTTCGCAATTTTGTGAGTTAGAAAGAGCTTTATACATCGTTTTAAAGCTTATAATCTGTACATTAACATGAGCTTACGAAACTTTCAAAATTGGCAAAAAAATAACAAAAAACTTCCGACATGCTGACATCTGACAGACTGAATATAGACCAAAAATTTTTGAACATCGATTTCTCAAAACTGTAGAATCGGCCAAAATTTTTTCTTGTGCCATGATACGAAGGACATGTGGGCCGAGGGACATTTTTTTGGATTTGGCTCAACAAGTCTCAGTACTCCAGAAAATCCGGCAAATGCGCGATGACACGAAATTTCGCAACTTGCTATTCAGTTTTCTCACAACTGGAGAAGTTTTAGCTCAAACCAAGAAAAATGTCCCTCCGCAATAGGGCGAATTTTCATTCAGCCAAAAATCACGCGAATCCATTGGGCAGTTTTTGAGAAATCAATGTTCAAAACAAAATAATCGCAATTTTGCCAAAACGGTTTTTCGGCGAATTTCCTAGCATAAAGTAACGAACTCCAGCGAATAGGTATTGATAAAATGGGCAATTGGACGGTGTATCGATTGAGTATAAATAAGCCGAAATTGTCTGTAAGATTTGGCAGTAATTTTGAAAAAACTGATTTCGTCAAAAATGGCCATTTTTTAACCCCAAAACTCGTGTTTGGCTTATACTGCCTTAACCACTAGAGGTAGCTCAAAAGTTGTAAAAGCAAAAATGTTCATTTTGATGCCCTCTTTCCAGCCATAACAACCAATCCGGTGTAGCGACTATGTACTGAGAGAATAAGGGCTAAAACCAAAACTTTCTTATCTTTACACTTAAAAATCCGGGACTGGTCCCAGAATGTTAAAGAGCACGAAAATAATGTATTTGGAAAGTTTCAGGTACTTTCATAAAGAATTGAAGCTTGTAGGGTCGAATTTACACAAAGCGATACCAGCACCTTAAAATTCATTTAAAGACACACAGTAGTTGCGCTTTCTGCTGAAATCGACAAATTAAGCCTTCATTTTGAGCCTGGAAATTCCTATTTTTTCCTATTTTTTGACCAATAAGTTCCTATTTATTCCTATTTTTTGATGGTAAAATTCCTATTTTTATTCCTATTTTTTCGAAAACCCCGCGCAACAGCCCTGCGCTTAGTATATTTTGTACATCTATGTGTTAAGCATACACTCTTGCACCCCCTCCCCAAATTGGGCCCCTGTTAATTTCAGCGTGTAATTAATTATGCAAAGCAGTGAGCGACCTCCCGTTTGGACCACGTACCCATATAGGGGCGGGGGCGGTGTGAGAGGGGGTCAATTTGTGGGGGGGGGGGTAAGCCGTTAGCGCGCATCGCATAGTTTTTGCCTTCATTGTATAGAGTGTGACGCTTGTCACACTCTTATCATTATGTATATACTCTTGCAGATATGCATGAATTCAAAATGTTCACAAAAATCCGAATAAATCTGTTTTAAATTATATATAGTTATTGTGCGAGGCTTAGTGTTTTTATCCCATAGAGAAACCTGTTGTATTTCTTGATGAATGGTGTTACACGTAGTAAAATTTCACTAAATTCTGCAAAAAATAATTAAATTTTGCAGGGTAAAGTGTTGAGTTAAGGGGGGGTCCATTTTTGGTCCATTTTTTTCGACTTTCTCCGATCTCGCTGATTTTCACATTTTATTGTCCAAATGGTATATTTTAACGAGTTTTTAAAATTAAAGTCGTAACTCTTATCGAGTAATTTCCTCTCAAAGTTGAGATTTCATGTGTTAAACATAGGAATTTCAAAAAGTTGTCATGTTTTCGCGTGCGCCAAAAAAATCTCTCGACAAACGTTGATGAATCTGGACAAATTATACATTAAAATAACGCTGAAATGTTAAACTACGGTATTAGTACGGTACCACGATTTTAGCATCACGTTCAATTTTAATCCTTCAAAAATTAGTTAAAAAATTTGAAAGGCCTAAATTAAAATTCTAATTCCAAGATACTGCAGTTTAACATTTCAGCGTTATTTTAATGTATAATTTGTCCAGATTCATCAACGTTTGTCGGGAGATTTTTTTGGCGCACGCGAAAACATGACAACTTTTTTGAAATTCCTATGTTTAACACATGAAATCTCAACTTTGAGAGGAAATTATTCGACAACCGTAAGAGATACGACTTTAATTTTAAAAACTCGTTAAAATATACCATTTGGACAATGAAATATGTGAAAATCAGCGAGATCGGAGAAAGTCGAAAAAATGGACCAAAAATGGACCCCCCCCCCTCAAGTTTGCATTTGTGAAGAGCATCTAACATAAAAAATGTGTATAATTTTAGTCATCCATCGTTTGGAGCCAGTATATATATAGCCCACATTTTCATACCTTTAATTGGTTAACCCATCAATCACAGTTGTGCCTTAATTATAGCCTAGCTAACTTAGTCTCAATTAGCTTCTTAGTATATGTATATATAACTACGTAACGATTTATTCCATGTATATACGTACTTATTGATCGTTCGACCAATTTAATGAGTCATGTATCAATACTATGATCGTTTATCGATCAGGCGTCGTCGTGATCTCAGATTTGGGGGTGGTCGCAGCCCCCCGTCAGCCCCCGCCCCCCAAATCTGGATCAATCATACGCGTCAGTATGAGTGCCGTTGGCGACGTCGTCGCTATGACAGCATGAGTGGTACCCCCAAGTTTGGAACTACCCTTTCCGAAGTCTGGGGGGTGACGAGAACTCGGACCCCCAGCCCCCTCTATGTGACGGTCAGTGCGGGGGGACCCTCAGGGCCTGGCTCCCCCCGATCGCCCCCTGATTTTTCCCGGTCCCTAACTGTGACCCCCTATTCCTGTGCCGGCTCGGATTTGGGGTCTCCGACCCCGTCTTCGCAATTTGACCCCCAGTTGGATAGTCGTAGTTCAGGAATTGATATGACTATGTCTCTATTGTCTACGCCTTCACCCCCTGGGGTTGGTTGGTGATTAGAATTAGTTTACTTTTATTGGCTAATTAATGACTTTCTATTGGTTAATTGTTAATGAATAGTTAATGGTCATGATTCTGGGTTTGTCTCGAGGCGAAAAAAGTAAGGGGAGCCCTTCCCCCCCCCCACTTGTGGGAGGGCGGAGACCAAAAGTGGGGGAAATCAAATGGGCTAAAATTCTAAAAGTATATACTTTAGAAATAAGTACTGCTATAGCTATGCTAAAACGTGCTCGGAAATTGAGTTTGAGTACCAAAATAGAGGATTTTTGACCAAAAAAATTCCGGCGAAGCCGAAACATTTTAGTTAATCTTGACCAAAAATCCTTAAAACTTGGCATTTTCTGGGCACCTTGTGGGATGGGGAAACTCAAAAATTTTGGGAGGGGGGAAACGAGTGGGTGGGAAGGGATTGAGTGGGGAGGAACCCAAACCTGGGGGGGCGCTCCCCCCCCCACTAAAGAAAGCACTGATGATGCGCATATAGGTAGTGATTAAATGGAATATCTCTAAGTAATTAACTACGTATAATAGTGGACAATATATTATTAGTGTGGATTTCGAAGTCTGGAATTTTTTGTCAAGACAGAGAAAGTTTGAGTTTTTTGCAGTTTTAAGATCTTGATACTTGGGAAGATTTAAAATTTATCTGCGTGTATGTGAGTATCAATTGCTTTTTTAGTTTGTCCTTTTATGCTTAGCTTTGTTTGACATTTAGTTTTCATTTTTTCTTTCTGTTATCATTGCGTGTTAATTTGTCTGTACATCAGTTTTGTTGTTATCTAAGTCTTCCGTAAATTTTTGTTTTTATACAATTTTGAATTTTAAATTTCTTTGGTGCTGTTATTAATTTTTCATTGTTTTTTGTTTTCCAGCTAATCGAAAGTGAGATGGTAAAACGAGCGCAGCAAGTCTCTGAGCTGGAGGCAATGGAAACTCAGCTTGAGGAAGTGGAACCGGAAAAGATTGAGGAAATTAAGGCACACCGGCTGGCTGTGCAGGAAAAGTATGCGCTAAGATTGTGCAGCAACTTTGTGCAGTTTGTGCAGGGCGAATTTAATGTGCAGATATGCAGTTTCCCATTTTTGATTCAAATTCTTTTGTCTGTTCACATTAAAAAGGAATAACATGGATTAAATTAAACTAAATGAAATGTGATGTGCCTGTAATAGTTGATCGCATCGATATAATCTACGACTATATATTGATTAACCAATTTTAATTAGGAATGATGGAATTTGATTAACGTTCTTTTGACTGGTGGACGAATACGTTAGGCAAGTTGATTAATTTAGTTCCAAGTCTGCTACCTAATTAACAATTAATTCATTAATTAAATTTTTAATTTTTAATTATTTAATTAATTTCTTGTTTTCAGATTCAATCGCCTCCAAGCACCACTGCTGGCCCGTCGCTCAGCCCTGGAGAAGAAGAAGTTTGCCTTCCAGTTTCTGCGCGATGTTGAGGATCAGAAAATGTGGGTGGCCGAGCGCCTGCCGCTGGCCCTTTCTCCCGAGCTGGGCGATTCCCTGTTCCAGTGTCATGCCTTGATTAAGAAGAATCAGGTGCGCGGTGAATTGTTCCTTTTGTGAGCTAGTGGTGATATTTATGTTTGGGTCGTTTTTACTGTCTTGCCTCCGTCAAGCTACGCTTGTCATACTCTTATGTATTATGTACTCTTGATACTACATTGTTGGACCATTATGTTGCTAAGGAGCTAGCTGATTTTGACTATAAATTATAGAGCACAATAATTTGTCCGTTTAATTGTGCAATTAAATGCTTGGCAACACCAATAAAATTGTCAGTAAAATGAGCAACTTAAAATTTACAACGCCGCCCCTTTTTTGACATGTTCAGCAACAGCTGTAGTCTAAGTATGTTAGACGTGTATTTTGTTGTTAAAAACAGGATTTTTTGGCACAAAAAGTTGCAGATTTGAAAATTTCCAATCCTTTGTTTACAAGAAGATTTTGTAGTTACAATTGCAAAGAGGGGTGTTGTGTATAGTTTACACTTTGCACTGCGTAAAATGTACTTTCGGTTACGCATTGTACGTATGTATCTCTTACATGAAAAAACTAATTGTTGTTAAGAAGAGAATATTTTATACGGTTATTAACAGCCGCAGTTAAAATGTCACAAAGTTTACTGCGCCTATTGCAAAGTTTTACAGTATGTTGTACTGCACAGTTTTTGTGCAAAAACACCAACTTTTTCCATTGTTTCATTCAGTGCAATTAAATGTGATTTTTAACCGCATTTTGCTAGGTCAAAATTAGTCGTTTAATTCATTGACAACAACTCTAATCACATCTCGCAAACTTTTTTTTGCATCGCCAAGAATTTGACCATTTGCGAAGATTGATAACGACAATTTTTTACTTTCCCACCATTTCGACGTCTGTCCTTCCTAATGTTTCGTAGTAGGTCCTATGCGGATAATTCTAGTCCAACCGCAGGAGACTCGCCTGGTATTAGGCGAAATGAATTTCGACATTCTGGTGGGAGTAGCGCCTGTTTTGGTTCGTCGATTTTGTGTGACGGGGGCGATACAGGAACGGAACGATCGGCCTTCGAGTGGTGTCGACGTATGTCGACCTCTGGCGACCCGCGCCAGGAAACCTGGAGCCCCCCGAAAAATTTGGGGGTCTCCCAGAGACCTCCTACTTCCTTGCCCCCTCGATTTGTGGTGCGCTGTAGTACTAAGCTGGGTCGATTTCGCCGCAGCTATGCCTATACTGTGGGCGAGCCTGGTTCTAGTCTATCGGAGCAGGAATGCTCCTACCGTGTGGCGAGTGACATAACTCCCGTTGTGCGCTATCTTGCGGAGCTTAAGGAGAGGCGTGCGGCTCGAGCATTTCGGGTAGTTTAGGAGTTTAGCTGTTTATTTTTTATTTCGAATAAGTTGTATTTTCTAGTTTTTTGTAAATATATCTTGGGGTTTGGGACCAAAATTTGTGGCATAATTTTTCAAACTGGTTATGTAGTGGCACGATCTTTGTTTGCTGGAATTTTTTAGGCAAAAATAATTGGGTCCAGGGACCCTCCTCGCTTGCGGAAGGGAAGGTTCAAAGGTGGGGGAGTAAAATGGGCTAAAACGCCACAAATACAGCAAAATTACCCTGTTGTATTTACTTAATTTTCGAAAGCTTTTACCAAAAATCCTAAAAATTTGGCAATTTCTCGACACCCTAGGATGAATGGGGAGGAAGCCCAAAGAAGTGGGGGAGTCTCGAATGGGGAGAGACCCGCCAAACCCCCCCCCCAGTCAAAAAATCAACGGTTTGATTTTTAAGTCTAAGGTGAATGCAATTCAAATCGAAACCGTTTGAGATTTTTTATACATATTTTCAAATTTTAAACCTACTAAAATTTGCGTATGCTTAACAGTTTTGTGTGAAAAGCATATGAAAGATGTTTTGAGCAGCCCACTTTCGCTCAACCACATAATTTGCAAAAAATGCGTTATCTATTGGTCCATATATATACCGCAGTTTCTGCACATATTATTTCCTCTTCACAATTGCATTTCATTTTTTCTTCAATTTTTTAATGATTTTTTCCCTATTCCAGACTCTTCGCAATGAACTGGATCATCATGAGCCCTGGATTCAGAAGATCTGTCACAACGGACGCAGTCTGATCGAAGAAGGCCATGAGAATTCGCCGGAATTTGAGCTGAAAATCAACGAACTCCTGAATGCTTGGGATGAGCTGAAGAATGCCGTCGATGCCAGGAAACAGCGGCTCTCTGAGTCGGAAAAAGCGCATCAGGTTTGTGGTTTGGTTTGGGCGGGAATTTTGGGTTACCGGGTGGAGGTGGGGTGGGGTTGGGGTTGTGGAGGTACCACCTGGAGGGGGGGGGTCCCTCCGGGAGTGTGCGCATTTTATGCAATTGGCCTGATTATAGTTTTGTGTGTCTTCCTTGGTCGCTAATGCTTGTGGGTGGGGGAAATGTAGATGCTAATTAATATGTTTGTTGAACCTAGCCCTAGGGCTGTAATTTTTCGAAATAATATGATCTGGCATTTTATTGCTCAGGTGTCAGGACAAATATTTAGAAGGAAAACTTGATATTAGGAAAATAAGTAAAGGCATAATGTATATATATATATATATATATATATATATATATATATATATATATATATATATATATATCATAGGAAATTATGTAAAGGCGAGACTTGTGTAAGGAAATGGGATTCTTTGAAAATTTAAGGAAAATTTGTTCTCTCTGTTTCTCGTGATTTATTTTGATATTTCTCGTGATATTTTGTGGGGGGGGTCCTCATCGAATTCGTTGATGCCCCTACTTCCTGCCCCTCCCCTACTTTCGTTAAATAAGACATTATGTTGTGGGGGATTTTTATGATATACTGTTGCTAGATTTTCATTATATAACTTGAGGATTATAGCTCCGATAATTTTAGGATAATGGCTAGCGCTGACCAATTCCTTATTAAAACCAATTCCAGCAGTAAGGATAAATTTATTTAGTATAAGTGCATTTACTTAAAAAATAATCCAACTCTATACTTGTCTGCTGTCATTGGAAGTTTTGAGCAAAATGTCAGTAACTTGTTGTCAACTCTAAAGAATGTATCTACCTGCATGGTGTACCTCCAGGTACGTGCCTTGCTTAAAAGTTAAGATAGTATTTACTTTTGGTCATTTTAGGTAGGCTGCCTTTAAGTATATTTTATAACGTGGATAATTTGAGCCCTGTATGTACTTAAAGTTTTAGACAAATGCTAATGTTAGATAATTACTTTATATCTATCATTTATGTTATATATCTACATACCTGACCGGTTGGTATATATCAATACGTATGCATAAAATATGTGTGGCTTTTGAGATGCTAACGAAAGAGTTGCATAGTTTGTTTATGTATTTCTTGAATTATATTTAGCTTTTTTATTTTAATTTTTTGGCTGTTAAGAATTTTGATAGGGATTCATATAAAATCTCGTAAGCGAGGCTTGTGTTTGGCTATATGATTCTGTGAGTTTTTGTAGTTAATTATAGTAATATTGGATTGAAACGACATTTTGACAAGTGTCATAAATCGTACAAATTTCACTACGTATAGGTCTAACCTTAAGTCACTTGTCGTTGTCCACTTTACCTGTAGCAATTAGTGCAAAGTTGTAACTGGTACCCATAACATTTAGACCGTTTTCCCGCCCCGACATTTTACCTTTAAAATTATTTGTTTGAAATATTTCTATGGGTAGAATTGTTAGAGAAATCCAATAGGAAAATTGTTTACGTACATGCTTTAACTTTGAGCTTAGTTCGAAACTTAACGTTTAATCCAAAAACCAACCTTTGCCAAAATGCCTTCAGAAATTGGAAATATGGTATGTACACGTATATTTATATACGTTCATGTCTTGATTTGTTGAGTAAAAATGACGAGTATTTCTAGGATTTAATTCTAGAAATTACTATTTGTTTTGAAATTTGAGTTGTACTTAACTAACTTCTAGCGACTATCAGGTAGTGCGCGTTGCGGCTCTACCTAGAATAGGGACATTAAAGGAGTTTGCGACTTATTAGAAACTGTTTCTAATAAGTCTTGGAGGAGTGGACCGATCGGGCTCAAACTTGCTGTGCGAAGAGCCTGTGGGCAGGGGTACATGCTGTGAAAATTTCAGCCGGATGTGCCGGGTAGATCTTGAGATATTATAGGCAAATTAGGCATTTTGGCCGCTGGTAAGTTCTCTCAATTCCCCCCCCCCACCACCACCACCCTAGTGAACTTGAAATTTCCTATAAGGTTTTGATGTTTGTGTTGATATAATGCCCCGCATTTCAGGGCTAATTTTTTCGCACTAGGTCATCTCCATAGGTCTGTGTAGTCCAAGGATTTTGGGATGCCCCCTCCCCTCCTCAGGAAAAAGCCCTAAAAATTTTAACTTCTCAAAACCAGGCCTATCCCAAAATTCTCGCTGAAGCTGATAAGAATGTTGATACGACTGGAAGCGAAACCCTAAATTCTACTGCTCCGAAAGACTTAAAATAACTAATAAATTTATTATTCACTACTTTGTACGTGTGTAACTGTGTCGTGCGAATAAATTTACTTTACTTTACTTTACTTTACTACTATCCATGAGGAGTTCTTATGCGCGACGTTGCCCTTCGCCTCCCCCCTCCTCCCCCCCAAAAAAACATCGGCTGCCGGAAAATGAAGTGGGGGGGGGATTGGACCCAACCGCTCGATAGCATAATTTGAGGACTCCAGCTGATGCCACTTCAGTGCTACCCAACACAGCCCTGTTCCCGGGATTTTGGAACCCATTTGCGCCGTCAACCAGACGGAT
This sequence comes from Trissonchulus latispiculum, assembly GCA_030248195.1. NCBI lineage: Eukaryota > Metazoa > Nematoda > Enoplea > Enoplida > Ironidae > Trissonchulus > Trissonchulus latispiculum. Next base: position 27,925 of record JASAND010020388.1, read on the forward strand.
CAATGCCAGGGGACACCTGTGGGGATCTCCATTTGATGGGGTCCGTGTCCATCGGATTTCACACGGAGTTTCGCTTCATTACAGTTAATCAACAACCAAGTCGTGAATGTCCAACTTGCACACGTTCTCAGATTGTTGACGCAAATTCCCCAGTCACGGTTTCGTAAAATTTGCTATAGAGACATATATAGAACCGTTTGGAGTAGTAAAGTTCTACGTATATTTCATTTTTTTAACTAGCTTGTATATCTAGCAAAAACGATTGCAACTGCATTGACCATGGATGTTTTAGCATTCGTTTATGTAGAGTCGTGGCTGTAAAGTCAAGTAAGAGACTGTTGAAAAACTGAAGAACTTCAAATCTTATTTGCGAAAAATTTCCAGTATATATTTCCTATTACTAGAAGTAAAAAATTTCTTTTTACTTCTGTTCTATTTTCTGCTGGCGCATTGATGACAAAAGCATTAAACTTTATTTAAAGCAGAACAAGGCTTGCCAATACATACGTAACAGGAACTGTCTTAAAATATGTAGCTATTTTAAATTTGACCGGAAATATTATTTTAAATTCGACTTGTTCATCCTCTATGTGACTCCTGTCTTCTGAGGGTCTGTAGAGTTTACATGGGTGGTTCCCAGCAGCTCTTTGCCACAAATCCGGTGGCATTTCTCACCATATCACAGTTTGCTGAGGCCTGGATCTTGTCAAACGCCTGTTCAGCGCAGGTATAGACCTCGTCTGGGGACGAATCAAAGGGACACCTAAAAGTAGATTCAAAATTATTAAGAGCATACTAATACGTATATAGAGTAGCATAATATATTATGTATCATCAGGTATTTTTAGTAATTTGTTTCCGCGGGGGGGGGAGTGGTGGAGATTTTTTGCAAAAATAAGCCAAAAATGGCGTATTTTGCATGGCGAAATATAAACAGTTCTCAAAAATACCAGGATTTAAGCTTAAAAAAGCTATTTTTACGAAAAAATCTTCGGCGAAGCTGGAAAATTTCTGAAAATTTGCCCATTTTTGGCAAAAGTGTAGGCCTCAGTAAGGGGGAAGCCCAAAATCCGGGGGGGGGGTGGGCGATTTCGGGGAGGGGGGGAGGCATTAAACTTTCTCATTTCTACTGGACTTATTATATTTACATGAAAGCAGCTATATTTTTGTGTAGAGTAAAGACACAAAAAACTGCCTTAATTTAAACTAGGCGTAACAAATAGATTTAGTGTGTAGCCGTAGAATTACACGAGAGAAGCTACGGTCATCTTAGGTTAATTAGTAAAGTTAGCTAAGTTAAGTTAGTGTTAAGCCAGTTACGTACTTGTGGACGCCCATGCATTTCATGTATCCGTAGTGACACTTTTCATTCCAGAAGCATTCACCCCAGAAGTCGCACATACCCGGCAAATCTTGTACGTACAATAAAGCCTCAAAGTCTACGCACCTGAAAATAGTAGATTATGTAGGTGATACAGAATATTTTGAAGTGCAAGTCAAATTGCTCATGTAGTCGTCTAAATGAGGATATCCTTACTGGATTTGTTTGAGTTTCTTGCAAACTCAATTCTTTAGGAAAATATATATATTTAGACTATTTTTTAACCAATTCGAAATTCTGGATGCAGTTTTGGTGATTGGCGGCTGATTGGTGAGCAGAAATGCTCTCTTGGCATTGCCTTATGCCGTGGATAATTTCGCCTGCAAACTTCAGACGGTGTTTGCTACAGGGGGCTCCGTTTGCTCAAAACCGGGTATTACTTAAAATTGTAATATATACCTTCGTCGTAGTGATTTTGAAGCTACATTATACCTTTCTATCCAGTCTCGCCATAGCGTTACAATCCAAGTTTCGAACCCTACATTTTGCCAGCGCTTTACTTTACTCTTTACCTTTTAGGTTTAACTATTGTCTCTGTCTTTGTGTAGTTAGCCTCATACGTTAGTGTGAAGTCATTATCGCAGAAATGTGAGTGTCCAAATTGGAGTGGGGAGGGGACAGTCGTATCATCTTAATACGCAATGATAAAGGAGAAGCCCTCTAGGCTCCTACTCTTCTTCTAATATATAGAGCAATAATTGTATTATACTGTTGCTACAACAAACTACACAAACTTTTTGACTGCTTGAATATATATAAATGACTACTCTTGAGCTGTCGTAAACGTTAAACTTCGTATTAATGAAAACTAAGGAAATTTCAAATATATATGTATATATGTGCCCTTCGTACTTAGATGGATAAGCGATACAGCTTCTCAATTCTGTGAAAAATTTAACAATGTTTTGCTGTAGGTTCCACTTGCAGCGATTTGAAGTTTCTAGTCCAGTGGGAAGTTTGGCGTATTCTTTATGAACTTCATTTGAACACCTAAAACATGAAATCTGTGATCATATTTTTAACACAAATATATATATATATATATGTATATATATAATATATATATATATATATGCCTTCATTTAGCAGAATTCAAGTAATGAACCTGTTGCTAGCTGCTATTGATTGATTGATTGATTAAATAGTTAAATTTTTCGTGCGCTTGACCTTGTGTGCAGTGCTTTGCTGTGTTTTTAACCTATTAAATCTTTTGATTTTAAATCCTGTTGAGCTGAAATCTTCGAAAAAATTTCGAGAGGACAATAAACTAAGCTGTAACTTTCTTTTCAAGCACGTCTTTTCCCGATCAAGAAAAATACAAAAGTTTACAGCTTATATACTGGAAGAGGGTGGTTGAAGCCGACACATGAGGTATATACGTATAACTTTTAATATTTTTAAATTTTAATTTTAAGTAATTAATTTTAATTTAATTTTGGTCAAACTTACGCTGTTGTGCATAGTTCCATTTGCCTCTTCAAACAAGTCACATACGGTCTGGCTCTGCTTTCGGCGTTGGTGAGAGCAATCTAAAAATGAGTCAAAGTAATCTAAAACTCTAAATCTAAAATGTAAGGTCATTATGGGCAAACTTCAAATTTCGACAGTTGCAATTACGTAAGTATATATATATACTTTGCATGTTGCCACCAATTTGCAGCTAGCTGGTATCATTCTGGATGCTAACTGTAACGTACATCTCCCATTTCTGGACCCCTCCTCCCCCGCAGTTTTTTCTGAATTTTGACGTTTTGGGGTCACATTAGAAGTTTTATCTATTCGATGAGAGCAAATTGCTTTTAAATGACAGGGTATTTTTCACCGGGTGGGGGGGGGCGCGGGCGGTGCCCCCCCCCGAAATTGAAATTCCCCCCCGAAAATGCCTTCCCCCCCCGAAATCGCCCCCTCCCGGGATTTTTGCTTTCCCCTCCCCTGGATTTTTTGGGGGCCTAAATTTTTGACAAAAATAGGCTAATTTTCAAAAATTTTCCGGCTTCGCCGGAGATTTTTTCGTAAAAATGGCTATTTTTAGCTTAAATCCTGGCATTTTTGAGAACTTTTAGCCTTTCTACGTGTAAAATACGCCAAAAATACCAATTTTAGCTCATTTTTGCAAACAAATGCCCCTCCCCCCGGAAATCCCCCCGGGAAGCCCCCTCCCCCGAAAAAAAATCCTTAAAAACACCCTGAATGATATCCATATTGAGTGGTTCAGACAGTCACAAATTAATTTTGTCCGTTCAGTTTGGTTTGCCGATGTCCCAACTTTTCTTCACCCCCTGCCTCTGACTGCGGCAGGACTTGGAAGGGCGGGGGAGGGGTAAGCTTAAAACCCCCATACCCATCATATTTAGCTGAAATATCCACCCCCCCCCCGCCCCCCACCCCCCTTCAGCAGCATGCTAGGAATGACCAGACTTACCAAAGCAACGCATGCTATGATTATCCTGATCAGTAGACGTTGGCAACCCATCGCAGCAGATGTGGTAGGTGAGAGAGAAAGAGAGAGAGAGAGAGAGAGAGAGAGAGAGAAGAAGAAGAAGAAACTAAAATGGTACAATTCCAAGTTTGTTGGCGCTTAAATAGCAAAACTGGGAACAATAGAAATGATTTAGTGATAAGTAGCAAGCAACCGGCATATGAATCTGTTTAGCTAAGCAGCACCGTAACTACTGTACACGTTTACGATCAACATTAATCGTATGCGTATAACAAATGTGGTTAAGCATTAATCTAGGATTGCTTAATTACCGTAACGAGGCAACTATGCTGAACTGCAATTTTTCATATCCTATTGTTTTACTCATGCTATGATTACATACATTATATGACGTGGTTTAACGACCGTGTTTTACTCACCTTCAGATCATTTGTCAAAAACGTTCCCATCCCAGTGGAACTGTACCAGGAAGTTGTTCAGTTTAGTGCATTCTTAAAGTACGTAAACATCTGAAAATAGAGAAAAGAGGAAAACAGAATAAATATAAATAAATATAAATAAATAAGTATATATAACAGAAGAGAAGTAGCAAAGACAATGATGAGATTTCATGCTTGGATTTCACAAGTAAATTTTAAGTAATACTCATAATAACTTGTGTCATGTTCTGTAAATTAACTATCCAGCTAAAACTAAACTGTTTTGACAATTTTGAAAAATTGCGACACTTCATTTTTAGTCCATTTATATACATTTATAGAATATATTGCAATCTAACTTAAATCCAAATATACTTTGACAGCATAAGCGGTTTATTAAAACATAAAATTATGTTATTTAGATTCCGTATTCTATAAATGTAAATGCACTGAAATAAAATGTCACAATTGTCACCGTGGCCCCGGTACCGGTACCGGGGCCGGGGCTTGGAAATTGGGGTTCCAAATCGAAAATTTTCTAAAATTGTCTTGAAAATTAAAATTTTGCAATATTTTTAATATACAGACGTTACTATTGTTGTTTTCATTCATATCGGCTGGAAAACGAACGATTTGTAACACTTTTTGACTTTCGAAAAATCAAAATTTTGCTCAAAAAATGTCAAAAATTTACAAAATTTTGCTAATTTTTGGCTCCGGTCGGAACCGGGGCTTGACCACCGGGGCCGGGGCCGGGCCAGGCCCCGGTATATATATAGATATATATTATGATTACTTTATGCTGCACGCAGATTATATTAGCGTCCGCTTTGTGTCCGTGCTTTATACCTTAAGCCCGCCTCCGCTTTTTATACCTCGCGTCCGCGTCCGCAAATTATACCCCGAGTTCGCGTCCGCGTTTTATACCCCACGTCCGCTTCCGCGTCCGCGATTTATACCCCACGTCGTAAGACCTTTCCGCGTCCGCTTTTTATACTGGCCCGTGAAGCTATTGCAGTAATATTTGGCGTGTAGAATGACGATCTGACTACAAGCCCACACACCGATTTTTAGTTTTCTGGCTCTCCTCTACAGTCAGCAGCAGGGTCGACATTGTTTGGAAAACTTTTGAAATGGCGGGAGAACGGATATGTTTTAAAAATTCATAATTTCAGTGTCAGTAGCTCTCAACTCAATAGTTTCTATTGCAATCAAGTGAGAACAAGTCTGCCTCTGTTCTCATACAATTGCAAACAATTCAGGTAGTCCACCGTGTGGCTTTTTTCCTGATGATTTTGACCCCAAAAAAGCCAATCGCCTGCTAGACCCATCTTGAGCAACTTTCTTGGATATTTGGGATTTTAGTTTATGCTGCAAATTAAAAAGTTGGCTTTTCATTAATTTACGAGAAGGCTATTTGCCTCGGCATATGTACACAATAAACCTCAGGGTAAGTAAGCGACGCTGAACATGATGCAACACTCAGAATTGGTCTACGCCTTCAGGATATGCTTCTAACGGAGTGGCTTTTTGCCCGATGACTGGCGTTTTTCCGGATTTTGGGCTTTTTTCCAGGAAATTAATCCAAAATTACTCTCCATTGCTACAGTCCAGAGAGGTTTATTAATACATGAAAATGATCCGTAGTGGGTTGCCATTCTTCAAACTATACAGGAATTTTCCCATAATTCCAAAAAATGAGTTCTACACATCCAAAGGTTTGAAAAAATGGCGTTTTTCCCCGATTGACTATATATATATATATATATATATATATATATATATATATATATATATATATATATATATTAACTGAGCATTGCCTACGTATATATCTCGTTTTGATCATATAATACGTACATTACATATATGCAAAAGCCGAACCAAACGTCGTGCTTGTTTTGCTCTGCTTTGTGTCATTTTGTTCTTGAAAGGAGAATAATAATAAGCGACCTAACCAAAACCTAATAAATGATGTCTATACGTATAATATATACACTATTGACAAATTACAATGAAGAGACAAATATATTGAACTATTTCTCATATCCTATTGTTTTACTTAAGTCATGATTACATTCAAAGTGATATGACGTTTTAACGAGCTTGTTTTGCTCGACATCCGATCATTTGTCAAAATAGGATCACAATATGGAACTGCACCAACAAGTTGTTCAGTTTAGTGCATTCTTAACGTAAAAATATGTAAATAGAGAAAAGAAGAGAATAAATGTGAATGTAAACATAAAAGAAGGGAAGTAGCAAAGACAGTGGTGAGATGTCATAGCAATACTGATATTAACTTATGTCATGTGCTGTAAGTAAACTAACTATTCAACTAAAAATAAACTGTATATATTTTTTTAAAATTATGGAAAAGTGCGACACTTCAATTTCAGTCCATTTACGTTTTTTGTATACGGAATCTATTAACTTAGTCCATTTTTGGGTCATTTTTTCGACTTTCTCCGATTTCGCTGATTCTTACATATTCTATTATCCAAATTGTATATTTTAACGAGTTTTTAAAATTAAAGTCGTAACGGTTACGGTTGTCGAGTAATTTCACCTCAAATTTGAAGTTTCATGTGTTAAACAGGAAATCTAAAAAGTTGTCATTTTTTCGCGTGCACAAAAAATCCCCCGCCAAACATTGATGAATTTGGACAAATTATACATTAAAATAACGCTAAAATGTTAAACTGCGGTACTCTGGAATTACAATTTTAATTTATGCCTTTAAAATTTTTCAATTAATTTTTGAAGGATTAAAATATAACACGTCTTGAGCATCAAGTCAAATTTTAGTCATTTAAAAATTAATTAAAACGTTTTAAAGTCCTAAATTAAAATTCTAATTCCTGGGTACAGCAGTTTAACGGTTTAGCGTTATTTCAATGTATAATTTGTCCAGATTCATCAACGTTTGACAACTGACAAAACAACAACAAAAAATGACAACTTTCTAAATTTCCTATGTTTAACACATGAAATTTCAACTTTGAGGTGAAATTACTCGACAACCGTAAGAGTTACGACTATAGTTTTAAAAACTCGTTAAAATATGCCATTTGGACAACAAAATATGTAATAATCAGCGACATCGGAGAAAGTCGAAAAAATGACCGAAAAATGGACCCCCCCCTTAAATCTAATTCTACTTTGGCAGCACAAGCGGTTGCGGTATATTATAACTTAAAATTAACTTATGTAGATTCCGTATTCTATAAGCGTAAATGGGATATGTTCACAATTTTTAGGAAGACATAGAAATTACTGTATATACTTCTTATTCTCATTGAATAGCATACTTAAACGTAGTTTGTCACTTTTGACACTTCCTTGACCTCTGTTGTTTTCCTGTGTTTACATTTTGTTATCAGGCAGAATTTGAGGGCATTTGCCTACCTGGCAGTCTTACTTACTTACTTTCTGCCAGATAGTCAAGTGCCCCGAAATTTATGCCAGATAACTATCTGGCATGCCAAATAAAGACTTTCTAATCACATTTTGCAAGCCGGCATGCCAGATTAGCTATCTGGCAGATTTGTCTATTTGGCTTCGACATATATATATATATCTTTCCCTGCTTTCTGGGATCGCAAAGAGTATATACGTACTGAC
>JASAND010020389.1:0-42808 GCA_030248195.1 Trissonchulus latispiculum
TCGGTACATCATTTCCAGAAGGGGGCTCTCCGATGGATCAGGGCTCATCACAACCGGCGGTCGTCCTACAGAACCTGGACTTGGCCACTTTGGCTCCCCATCCGGCTGTGCCTTTCGCACCGACGGCGGTGCAGGCCCATCAAGCCGCTGTCAGGGCCAAGCTTCCACCATATTACCAGCAGATTTATTCTGATATTACGACTGTTTTGAATTCGCCTTCGTCGTCGGCGGCAGTCATGTCTCCGGCCGTGCAGCCACAGCTGACTCAGTTCCCACCGCCTCAGCAGGTAGGGTCACCGATGTTGGGGGCTTCCTCTGGTTCTAGGGGAGGGGTTCCGGGGCAGGCACCACCTGCTCCAGCCCTTCCGTTGGGGGTTTCTCGTGCTTTCATCACTACCTCTGATGTTTACGGGTTGGAGTATACTTGCCGTCGGTTGACGGCTGATGCCTTCTTCACTAGTCTCCCGGAAATTGGTACACCGGCGCAGTTGGCTGTCTTGCCAAGCTTTGGAATTTCACAGCAGGTGATCACAGAAATTTTGGGTATTGACCCTCCTTGGAAGCCCCTGGCATTTGTGTATGCTCTGTTGGAGCGTGGGCCATTTGATTTTGCCAATTTTTTCTATATTCTATATCCAGAACGTTTAGGTGCTGCAGCTGCTCCGCTGCCACGGCCGGAGACACCTAGTAGGGGCGTATGTGCTATGCCGGAGTTGGATTTAGGTCGTCTGTCAGATATCTCAGGCCTGTCGGATCTGCTTGTCCCAGGTTCTGCCTTGTCGGGAAGCACGCCGGCGTCTTTGAAACATACCGTTCCATCAGTTCCAGTCATGGGGGTCCAGGATGAACCTGGTCCGTCGCATCGTCCGACAGGAGCTACTGCCGGAGCTTCGTCTTCGGAACAGCCTGGTGCGGACCTGGTTCCACAGTCTTCTCCGTTGCGGCCTCCACCGTTGCCGCAGGTTCTACAGCCGATACCTCAGAATTTGCCATCTCTGCGGCTGCCGATTCAGGTTCAACCTTTTTCGTTGCAGTCGTTGCCTCCGCCTCCCGTGGACCGCCATATCGTCTGGCCAGAGACTCATTACCTTCATCCATCGAAGATGGTTCTGCGCTATCAAGGGCTGGTCCCAGGTGATTTTCCGGAGGGCACGGTTCCTACCGTTACGGTTAAGGCTTTGCCGGAGTATTTGGTGGAACCGCCTGAGGGGCCTTTTCAGGTCAAGCGCCATATTACGTATAAAGATTATTCCACACCGGAATTTGTCGACCGACTCTATCGGCGTCCGCAGGTGTCGGCCAGTCGGGAGATGCCGTATGTCATGCGGCCTTTCACGGGGCCCCAGGAGGTTGATCCAGCATTTTGGCCGTCGATCCATCACATTATTTCTCAGTATCCGCATGCGGTGCCGTTTCGTCTGTTTTCAGAGCCATATTGGCAGCTGGCGTATTTGCCGGATTTGCGGTCTAAGATTGATGGCGTTTTCCACAATCCCTACTTCGTCGCCATCTATAATTATTGGTGGGAACGTCTGACTACGACGGATCTTCCGTTTGCTGTATCGGAGAAGGTCTACAAGAAATTCTTCGAGAATCTGAAGAATCTGATTCCAGATGCACCGGTAATCAGACGGAACGGACAGCGGTTACTCCGGACGGAAGTCCGTATTTCACCTTTGATATGTACCGTTGGGAAATCACTTTTGACTTTCCGCCGCTGTATAGGGATGGTGTATTGGAGTTCGACTCCTTTCGTCTGGTCGGACGGGCGCCACATACTTGGGGAGCTGCCGCCGCTGCTGCTGCAAATATCTGTCCGTTTATTAGGCTTTATCCTACCTACTTTTTGGCCAAAAGTTCACCAAACCGGTTTCTGGCCTATTTGGATAAAATTTCTGAGGGTTTCCTCTCGCTTGTGCAGTCCACCATCGACATGGTACGGGCTCACAGGTATATGCAGCCGGATATGGCTCTGAAGTATGCACAGGTGGCTTACTTCAAGGGTCCTTCCTGTGTTGGCTCCAACATGTGGAAACTTCAGGAGGACCCGGAAACCAAGGACCCCGATTCGGTTTACATCAAGTGGGGTGAGAAGAAGTTTGGGGCATCGGAGTTTCTGTATGTCTATCGCATGCTGCGGGACTGGTATGGTCTCCCCGAGGCAGCTCGGGCGGCAGCTAGCATGGAATGTCCGTTCCAGGCGAAGTATGCTGCAGCTGACTTTGTCAAGGCTTGGGTGCCTGCTGGGTCCCACTTGCGGAAGATCTGGCAAGCCACAGAGGGCGAAGGGTACTTGACGCGGGCATTATTCATGCTTGATATTATTCGGCGTCCAGCGTCCAGCGTCCAGCTACCACTTCCGTAAGTGGCTCAGAAGCACCGGCGTAGCTTATATTGCTGAAGCCGTTGCTAGCCGAGACTTGTACTGGACTTGTGGCATTGATGCGTCGGAGCTCAATCGTACTCCGTCCAATGAGATTCTACAGAAAGTTCTCAATGCTGACGGTCAAAACTGGATGGGAAAGATCTGTATGCTGGTCCGCCGGGAATTGTTTCCAAATTTGGATAACGAACTAGCTATGGAAGAGGCGCAGACGCATTTGCGTTATACCAAGTTGGCGACGGCTCGGCATTAGTTTATCAATGTGGTGGGGTGGGATTAAACTTTGGCCCGTATTGGCTGGGGGGAGAATCTCTGTTGTGTTACTAACTTGGGGGGATTTTGGGTTTTCTGGTTCTTTTAGAATAATTCAAGTACCTGATTGATGTTTTATTTTAAAAATTGAGTTCTATTCTTTTCGATGATTTAGTTTTGTTTTCTGATTAAAATTTTATATAAATTATAGTTGATTTTTCGGTCTAAACCATCCAGGTACTAGTTGAGTTTTTAACCTTTTATTAGTTTTACCTTTTACCTTTCTTTTACAAAACGATCTACATTTTTACTAGGCAATAGTACTGGGGGCATTCCATCTTGTCGTATCCCGGCGGGTCCGTGGTTGCCCGTCGCCTGCGGTCGCCCTCAGGGAGGCCAAGGGTGGGCGGTCAACCCCGGACCGGCACTTTTGACTCCGTAGTTATATTTTCCGATTCTTTGCGATTGACTCAGTCCGCGGTTGCTGACGGTCGGGCTCAGCCAGACCAACGGTTGCCGTAGACTGGTGTCTCCCTCTCTCAAAATTAAGTCGGGCCTTGTATCTTGCATTGTTGGCCGTAGTGCCTATTATATACTGTGCTGTTGGCCTGCGGGCCTGAATTTTGGTTGTTACGTAGGTTTTGGGTTTTTCTTTTGTTGTTATTAGGTTGATACTAGTTCCCCTTTCCCTCCCCCCCTGTCCCCAATTGACTGCGAGAGCTTCCCCTGTAACTGTTATTGCTTGTCTGGTTATATTGTCCCCTGGTCCCGGTACTTTACGGGTGGCCCATGGTTCTGCTTCTTCTATCTGGTGTTCGGGTCTTTGTTGACGGTGATTTCGGTGATACGGTTCTGGGTCTGGACGGGTCGCTTGTGCCGAGGGGCACCGGCCCGTATCCCTGGCGGCAGGTCCCCCGAAGCTTGTTTGGTGTGGCTCCCTGCCCATGGTTTCTTTGGTTGGCCCTACTGGTTCTGGTCTTGTCTTCTGGCATTTGGCCTATTGCCATTTTGAACTTTAATATTAAGTCTATATTTTGTGATGTTCTGAATGTTTACCGGTTATGTCCCCATAGCCTCGCTAGTCCCCCTTCCCCCTTGTCCCTTTTGAGCTAATTTTGTTCTATTTTTGTTTGCCTTTACAGTTTCACTTATACTTGCTTTTACGATTTAGATTTAATCTTGGTAGGGGGGAGTTATTGGTCATTGTCGTGGGTTTCGTCCGGGGGTTAAATTTTCTTTAAATTTTCTCAAACCTCTTTCCCTATTTCTTTATATTCCTGAGCTTTATACGAATTGGGGTGGGTGGTGCTCGCTAGCTCGGCTCTGCCGTTCTATACTATGTAGTATTTTATTTTGTTCTTTTCGGGTCTTTTCTATTTTTCTAACTGGTGTTTGTTTCTCTGTTCTCTTTCTAATGTGGTGCGAGTTTACTTTAGTTACAAATTTTCCTTGTATTCCATGACTGCCATTTGGTTGCCTTATCTACCTTGCCATGTACCTTTTGTGCAGCTATTTTGCAATATATATGCTTTATTTTGTATTTGCTTTAAAAACGTGGCATTGTTTTGATTCAATTTTTGCGATTCGATTGGGATTTTTATCCTCCGGAGTTGTTGGCAACCAACTCCGGAGTTGTCATAGCTTATGTTCGGTTGTCCCGGAGCTTAAATCTCTGTTTCTATTTTCTTCCTTGCATACTCCGGAGCTGTTTTGTTACTTTCGTTTGATTTTCATTTCTAAAAATGTCAGCTTCGGTTAAAAATTTTACTCCGGCCGTGGTCTTTGATTTTTCATCCTCCTCCGGAGTTCAATTTCTGCTTTTGTTTACCGGTAAAAGTTCCTCCGGAGCTATTTTTTCTGCTTCTCCATGGTAGCTTCTGTCTAAAAACGTTACTCCGGTGGCCGGATGTGGCATCGGTTGTCTGTTTCGAGAGCTCCGGAGTACTTGTCTCTTTTGTTACCTGCGTCCTCGTCGTGGCTCAAGGGTGTCCTAGCCTTTATCTTTTGTGTGTAGTCGGTGTAGTATGTGTCTATGTGTTGAGTAGTGTCTTCGCGATATGTTTCGGAGTAGTTTTAGCGTGTCTCAGAGCACCCGTGTGTAGTATGTTGGGGCCTGAGTAGTGTTCCCGAGTAGTCGACCTCGAGGGATACGCCAACATTTTATCTTTTCCGGTGATTCCTAAAACGCGTTTTATCTTTACGAGTAGGTAGGGTACGTAGGTTAATTTGATTTTATTACTAACCCTTGAGCCCTTGACCGCGGCGAGGTCGCGCGTTTCAAAAGAGGGGGTATTCTGTGAATTATTTCGGTCAGTCTAAGCGTATTTTCATCTGAAATTATAAAGATGTACTGCTAACTTCACGAGGTCGGGGCCTTTCATCTAGTTTTACGCTCCATTAGTCTGGTGGACTGTTAGGCGCCATCTGTTCTACATTTTGTCTGTCTGGTGGGCTCCCTTGTTAGAATTCTTTTGTAAGTTGTTTTGATTTAAAATGTGCTCTGGTGTCCTTTTCTTTGTCTTGGTTTAGTCATTTTGTGGTGAAAATTGTTAGTTTTGTGTTGTTTGGTCATAATTTGGCATCCGAAGTAAAACTCGCATTTTTATTAAAGTAAACTTGTATTTTTGATTAAGTCGTTCTTTCTTTGCTGTAGGCTAGGGTAATTAGGGCGGTAGGAATCTGACCTGCGCACACTCTGTTGAACTGCTGCAATTTTCGAAAGTTCCAGAAATTCGCTTGTCGGGGGTCACGCTCTCAGAGCGTACTTTCTACAAGTTTATTTCTGTGATTTAAATTTCGTTTGTTCAGAGATCGTATTGTCCAAATCTCTACAATATTATACATTATACTACATTATTGCCTATGCGAGATTTTGGCAGACGTATGTCCAACATTGCGTATGCAGGTGGGAGTGCCTATCCTCGGTATCCTCGGATAGGCATTTTTATATGCAGGTGCCTATCCGAGGTTACCTATCTGAGGTAATAAATTTTCCGACTCCTAATTAGTTAACTATTAACGACTATTAATTAGACTGAGCTTATGCCTAAAAGTGGCTGAGGCTTAGACATGTAAAAGCACGCTCTATTTTTAGGTTAGCACGCTCTCGATAAGCCTAGGCGATGCCGCGGAGGAAAGCGTTGTTTGGGCGTCCTCCCGTTGGGGTATGTTTGCATATATGTCACAAGTTGCGCAAAGTTTTTTAGAAAAGGGTATTTAAGAACAGAGAGCGTATTAGTATTAGAAAGGCGTGCGACTTCCACACGTTTAAGCCTGAGCCATTTTTTATCCTAAGCCAACAATTAGTAAAAGACTAAAAATTTACTTTTGCGTCCACAAAGGGTATACAGTGTGTAACTCTATGTGGAAGCAGCGTCCACATAGGCATACGCTGTGGACTTATGCGTCCATAAGGGGGATTCAGCGAACGCACTTACAATCTATGCACCTTCAGTGGACGCATATGCCATTGTGCCTACAAGGGGTATGATATATGTCGCAGTAAATTAGTACTGTAGTACAACTCTGAGTGATTGTCAGTGATGTACTAGTACATCACTAAAATGCTTTCAGTAAATCAGTACATTTTTCTTTGCTTCTTATCTCTATGCCATACAATGAGAAAATTTACAAACTGGTGAACTAAGCTGTTGTCAGGATCTAATTTGAAAAATTTAAACAATAGAAGGAATGGATTATTGAATGATAATTTTGACAACTATGTTTGGTTTAAACAATACACTATTTCTATTTGATAAAATTTGTAAAATGCAGATCTATTGGAGTTTCTATGAAAATTTTGATTTCAAAATGATAAAAGTTATTGGAAATAAAAGCTTGAAAACTAAATTTTGCTTAAGGTGCTGGTATCGTTTACCGTATTTTGAAGGCTAACTTCATAGTAAATAAAATTCGAATGACCTGAAATATCACCTAACAGCCTTACTAGTGTTCCCAATCGTGCTGATAAAACATTTAATCGTGTATGAAAAATTTTTTATTTTGACAAAATTCCATATTTGACAAAAATGTTTTATGCTGAGTTTTTCAATTTTAACTGGTTTTCGAATTTTTTAGCCATTATTAATATAAGTAGACACAACCCAGACTAGAATTTGCAAAAAATAAAAAAATTTAAAGTTTTTGATTTTTAAGCTCGAGCCGGACTACTTTAGGTGAGCGGACAGCCTGCAGATATATCACTGCGCCGAAAAATTGAGATTTACCAGAAAATGCCTTTCTTTCTTTTAGTGTCACTTATTCATGCATATTTAATGACTGTGGATATCTGGCGACTTGAAGTAATCCATAATAGCAAAATTTGGACATATTCTAGGCGTGAAGAGTGCCGGGAGGAGGAAAATTACGAAAGGGGGGAGTACAAATAAAATAACGTTATTCGCCGCAACCTCAATTTCCAAAACGTCTGTAAACATATATGGAAATAAATATCTCCGCCCCACCCGTTTTCGTCCTCCCCCCGCCAGTTTCTTTCACTATTTTACGATAACAAAATCAACAATTGTTTTTGGTCACTGCTGTGCCTTTGAAATGGCAAGCCAGCAGTTAGCTAAGAACTAATTACGTTGATCGTTAAATACTGAAGGAAATTTATGTTTTAAACAGGGTTTTCTCATACTTCGAGTAATATTGTTTTTTCAAATTTGGCGTACGATCTGACCAAAACCTATTGCAGGATCATCTTTACTAGTTTTCCGTTTGAGTCAAGAGCAACCGAGATATCGCTTGTTGAATTTTGTAAAATGGCATCAATGTGCATTTTTAGTAGTTTTCTCTGAACATGCTAAACAATAACTAAAATGCTAAAAAATGACCCTCGGCAAGATATTTCTGTCTCCGCAGATGCAATTTCAGCTCCCTAACATTATTTAATCGGAAGTAATCCTTGTTCAAAGTTATATTTTAATTTTTTCAATTTGTGAGTTACCGCCCAACAGTGAAAGCTACATTTTCTGGGGATATGCAAGCTAGATATATACATATATATATGTATATATGTATATATACATATATATATATACATATATATATGTATATATACATATATATACATATATATATACATATATATACATATATATGTATATATGTATATATATATGAGCCGATTTCTGGGAGGTTCAACCATAACTTGGACAACCTTCAAAAATCGATTTGGCTCAAACTTTCAGGACTTGTAGCAACGTAAAAGTAAAACCTCCAAATATTAGAGCTCAGCTCCGTATATTTAACGAGTTATAGCAAAATTCGTGATTTTCGACTCTGCCACTATCGTCGCCGCAGGACTTCACCAATCAAAATTGTGCTCAGGCCGACAGAGAAGAGTCAGACAGTTCATATCTTAACCATACTGGCACCACACATGGGGCACCTATTCCTGCCAGTTCAGTTTGAGTTTTCTAGTATTCATGTTCCGCAGTTTGCGACGGTCGAATCTTAGCTTAACCCTTCACGCTCAGTAGGCGCATTTCCACATTTTTTGACCTAGCGACTTCATTATGTCTTAGTGCCACACAATTTTTGTAAATATTATTTATCTATATGCTACCAACGTCCATGCAAAAAATGAGCAAAATCCCAGACCCACTTTTGAAATATGGCCTTTCAAAGTTCGAAAAATCAGCGATTTTCTGCCAAAACAGCGACTTTATGCCAATTTATGGCAACTTTGGCTCGTCGTAGCCGGCTGAAGGGAACAGCTATTGGTGTAATATTTTGGGCAAATACCAACAGTACCTAGTCTATTTGCCCAAAAGATTACGCCAATAGTTGTTCCCTTCAGCCGGCTACGACGGGCCAAAGTTGCCATAATCGCTGTTTTGGCTGAAAATCGCCGTTTTTTCGAACTTTGAATGGTCAAATCTCAAAAGTGGGTCTCAAAGTTGCCGATATTTATATTGGACGTTGGTACTTATCAGTAAATGATATTCATAAAAAATTGTGTGGTATAAAATATATGGAGTCATTAAGTCAAAAATGTGGAAATGCGCCTACTGAGCTTGAAGGCTGAAGGCTTAAGCTGAGGTTCGACCGTCGTAAACTGCGGTACATGAATGCTAGAAAACTCAAACTGGCAGGGATAGGTACCCCATGTGTGGTGCCAGTATGGTTAAGATATGAACTGTCTGACTCTTCTCTATCGACCTGAGCACAATTTTGATTGGTGAAGTCCTACGGCGACGTTAGTGGTAGAGTCGAAAATCATGAATTTTGCTATAACTCGTTAAATATACGGAGTTGAGCTCCAATATTTAGAGGTTTTACGTTGACGTCGGGTTGCTACAAGCCCTGAAAGGTTGAGCCAATTGATTTTTGAAGGTTGTCCGGAAGTACAGGCAGCACAGTCGAATTTCTCAGAAATCGACTCATATATATATATATATATTCAACCAACTTATGCAACCAGGGCCAATAATAGGTTGTTCAACCTCAAAAATAGATTTCGCTCGTTCCGATATATATATATATATATATATATATATATATATAAAACTAGAGGACATTCTAAGTACTTTGGCACTTGCAGTACTTTCCAATTCCTCTTGTAGCGATCACAGCATGGCGTTAAAGTTGACCTATTTTAACGATTTTGACTCTGTCAATTCGCTTATGCCTTGACAGATGGCTACAACGCTTGACTTGGTCAAACCCCCGCACAAATAGGTACAAGTGGATATATGGGGCGGGTTAACCCACCAATTTATTGCCCTCGGGGCCCGCGCGAGAGAAGCCCCGCGCAGCGCGCGCAACGGAAAATGTAAAACCATCCCGGTCGTTGGTTGGTGTGTAGATCTAACTCATTAGTTTTTTTTCGTGAGATGATTTATCATTTAGTTGCTTTTTCATCAGTTTGTTATATAATATGAGCGGCTTGACTTTAATATAGTGAGTCGAACTTTGACACAAATCAAATAGCACAGTCGTCCGTAACTACAGCTTTGCTTGACTACCAACTTCGATAGTGGCTAGCCATAGCCATAGTCGCAGGTATTTTTACAGGGGGGGCGACCCCCGAAATTGAGCTCCCCCGAAACCGGTCGCCCCCTTCCCCGAAATCCCCCCGGGATTTTGGGTTTCCTCCTTAATGAGGTCTACATTTTTTCCAAAAATGGGTAAATTTTCAAAAATTTTCCGGCTTCGCCGAAGATTTTTTCATACAAATGGCTATTTTTAGCGTAAATTTTTGAGAACTTTTTGCGTTTCTACCTGCAAAGTACGCAAAAAATATCAATTTTTAGCTCATTTTTTGGAAAAAATTTTCAACCCCCCCCCCCCCGAAAATTCCTTCCCCCTCCCGAAGGCCCCAACGGGAAAAAATCCCTAAAAAGTACCCTGTAGTCGTACGACAAATTTACACATATATCGTGAAAATCTGTGCTAAATATCAAAGCTGCATGCCAGGTTTTGGTCAGCCGAAGTTAGACTTGAGTTAACGCCGTTCTCAGCAATCACAGCCAACATTTAAGGTCATAAATGCTTATGCCAGTCCACCTAAAAATAGCTGATTTTTGCATGATGTTAGGGCTGACATAGAGGTACAATACGTCAATGTATGTATGATACCAGCATGTAGTTTTGGCCAAAACCTGAGTAACAACTTTTGCAGTTTTGAATATTTGCGTTTGATTCAGCTCAAACATGTGAAGGGCTGCATACCGTGAATTTTAACAACAAACTTGTGTCCATATGGTACTATTATGGGTAAGAAATAAATACTGTATGTAGCTCCTAGATTTGCCAATGACAGCTCAATCTAAGGCTACTCTTCTGTCTGGAGCAGTAGTGACCTACATTCGAGGTCATAAATGGATATGCCAGTCCTCCTAAAAATCGCTGATTTCTGCATGTTAAGGCTGGTATGGAGGTACAACATATGCCAAAGTCCTTTTGGCTTTTGATATCTGTATGGGGTTTTGGCCAAAAATGTGTACAAAAATGGCACAAATTTTTTGTGTAAACCGGACCATATATACTTACTATGTGTGCAAATTTGAGCCGGTTTGGTCAAGTCAAGCGTTGTAGCCATCTGTCAAAGCATTAGCGAGTTGACAGAGCCAAAATCGTAAAAATAGGTCAACTTTGAGGGCATGCTGTGAACGCTACAGGAGTAATTAAAAAAACGGCAAGTGCCTAAGTTCTTAGAATGTCTTCTAGTTTAATACATATCGGAACGATTCTCTTCGTTTCAGCTGAAACTTGTAAAACGCTAAATGCCTGATATTATACCAGCAAAAGTGCCTCCATATGCTAATATTATGAGCAAACATTAATCACTGTAGGATAGCTCCTATGTTTGTCAATGGCAGTTCAATCCACGGTTACTCCACTGTCTGGGGCAGTAGTGACCTACATTCGAGGTCATAAATGGATATGCCAGTCCCCCTAAAAATCGCTGATATTTTGCATGATGTTAGGACTGGTATGGAGGTACAACATATGCCAAAGTTCTTTTGGCTTTTGATATCTGTATATAGTTTTGGCCAAAAATGTGTGAATTTTTGGGCAGAGCTGAAAGACAACTTTCGCAGTTAGATGGACTTATCTCAAGCAAGGAGGCAGCTGCTTGGCACAAATTTGTTGTGTAGACCGGGCCATATATACCTACTATGTGCGTAAATTTGAGCCGGGTTGCTCAAGTCAGGCGTTGTAGCCATCTGTCAAAGCATTAGCGAGTTGACAGAGCCAAAATCGTAGAAATAGGTCAACTTTAAGGGCATTTGTGAACGCTACAGGAGGAACTGCAAAAAAAACGGCAAGTGCCAAAGTTATTAGAATGTCTTCTAGTTTAATATATATAGGAACGAACGAATTCCATTTCGTTCGATTTTCAAGTTGAACAACTAGGGTCGAATTTCTCAGAATTATATATAAGTATATGTATATATGTATATATATATATATGTATGTATGTATGTATATATATGGACATATATATATATATATATATATATATATATATATATATATATATATGTATATCACCTCAGATTCCGTCAATCTAAATAATGGCTGTTTGATATGCGACAGGACTGACTGTATTTGTGCGAATACCTGATGGCAATGTGCGGGATGAATTTTTTATGCCTCGTAATCAAGGCCTAGTGACAGCATTCATAGATCCCACTATGACGTGGGGGGGACGTTTTACAACTGCACTGCCTGCTACAACGATGCTAATTTCACTGAAAGTTACGGAGTTCACGCGTGTTAGTACAAGGAATGTGCCTTGCAATAAACAGAATAAGGCATTGCAGAAATGTTTTGTGGAATGCTGCGTGAAAGCAATATTTTTTAAAGCTTCAACCTTATTTGACTTCTGTCCTCTTACATGCCAGTCCATTTTGACTGTAAACGCGTCGCGTAATGGTTTGCCTCCATGCTCGTTTATGAATCATATTATATGCGGTGGTGTAACATTTATGGAACAACGGCTTGGGAAAGGATTTAATGAAATCACTACTCAATGCCACCGAAGCTGTATCCCACCTTGTCAGGAAATCTCTTATGAGACAACAGTTTCCTATTCTCAGTAAGTTTGCGTTGCTATAAACCTGTTATGGTATTTAGTTTCAAGTGTTTCAATGCAAATTTAGACATAGATAACTGTAGTGTTATGGTACAGCAGACAATATGTTTTCAGCTTTTCCAAAGAACACTAAAATGGAAACATTCGTATGCTCTTATGATACAATAGCAATTGATATTACAGTCGCATTTTGTCTCTGATTATTTAAAATGTTTCAGTTTAAAGACCAAACTGAATGCAAATCTGCTTGCGGATACTGGTACAAATTTGTCTAAGGTCGTAGCGGTTCACTGCAGCTTTAGCGAGATAGCACTTCAGATTAATAAACAGATCTTAAAGTATGATCTGCCTGCGGTAATTGCAGCATTTGGAGGAACTCTAGGAGCTTGGGTAAGTCTGGCATCTTTTTACTGCTTAGATTTAGTTACCAAAGCTATGGTTGTTATAAGACTGACAGGTGAAGTCATAGGCCCTATTTCTTTAAAGATTAAACGGATTAGATTAAAATTAATCCGCATTAAAGAAATAGCACCTCTGATTAAACGGATTAAAATTTAGTCCAGCGAGTTAAACGAGTTAAACGGATTAAATTTAATCCTATTTCTTTAATGCAGCTAGGATTAAAATTTTAATCTAATCCTGTTTCTTTATTCACAATTCGGATTAAAAAATCAACGAGTTACGTTTAATCCGACCTGCTTCATCGCTGTTTCTTTAAAGATTAAATTTAATCCGTTTAATCCGCCGCCTGCATTTTCAACTAGTTTTTAATTCTCGTGCAGCTACGCGGATTAAACGGATTAAAAGTTGGCGGATTAAAATTTTTAATCGCTGTTTCTTTAATGGCGGATTAAATGGATTAAAATCAACTCGTTTAATCCGCGGATTAAAAATGGTCGGATTAAACGAATTAAGTTTAATCCGTGTAATCCGTTTAATCTAGAATTAAAGAAATAGCAATTAAAATTTTAATCCGGCTGATTTTTAATCCGTTTAATCCGACCAATTTAATCTTTAAAGAAATAGGTCCCTAGAAAACCATGAGCAACGTTTTGTGCTCTGGTTTGCTTTGTGCAATTAGTGACGTGGAATCATGCGGAAAATAGGATCTCTTAAAGCTCATTTTATCCTTACTTATTTGCAAGCAACGATTACATTTTATTCGTTTGCAACTCTTTCATTGGATTGATTAATC
The DNA here is from genome assembly GCA_030248195.1 of Trissonchulus latispiculum. Taxonomy (NCBI): domain Eukaryota; kingdom Metazoa; phylum Nematoda; class Enoplea; order Enoplida; family Ironidae; genus Trissonchulus; species Trissonchulus latispiculum. The sequence goes on from JASAND010020389.1 coordinate 13,378, forward strand.
TGTATTGATAACGCTGACAATATGAACCAAAGCTAGTAGTTCTACTGCGATGCATTAAAGTCGCTGAGCTTTTGATGCAAATAGAATTAGAATGCGGTTGGAAGATATCTAGAAGCTTAAACCAGCGTTTGCATTACCGGGAACACTTTTCCTAAATATATTTCTTAATTAGTCAGCTTTAAACTTTCAGCAATCGTAGCTGGTGCTAAATGTACAGATTTTGAAGAATCCAGTGCTTGACTTACAAGTGCTTGGCTTACAATATACACAGCACAGATTATTCCAAGTCTTCAAAATAGTGTCATTCGTTAATTTACTGAATAAAAACGCTGAAATTTTGCACAGACATATAAATAAACGTAATCTAGTGGCACTTTTTCAGCTTTTATATTAATGACATTTTTCTTATTTTATAAATGCTCAATGATTGTGGAAATCAATATTTAACGGAATGTATATTTAATAAAAAAATGAAACATGTGCTCCTGCTAAAAACTTTTGTCACGTTTAAACCATATAGGTTTCATTTCGTATGATCCACCTTTTGCTTTGCCACGTCCAGAAATGGCTTTAACCCACTAGAAGCTACAGCTAGAGAGTAATCGCTCTTTATTGAGGACAATTTAAGACTAACTGCAAAACTCAAGGAAAGCAACTACCAGACTCAGGACAATGCCAAGAGTCTAAGGTGCGACTGCTGATAGCAGCCAAACCAAGTCAAAGAAAAAGTTCCACATAAGAATTCTAGAACTTAGGGATGATATAACACTTAATTTATATATGATATTTCTGAGGTAATATAAGGTAATATAAGTATAGGTAATAATACCACGTTTTAGCTTACGTAAATTTGGACCAATTTTAAGTTACAAAATTGTTTCAAAATATACATACTACAAAGCGAAAGAAAAGAAGCAAGCATCTAATAATTTAAGTAAATAATAGTTCATTTTCAGTTGGGAGTTTTAATCACTTATGGGTATGGGGTTTTCTTCACTTCACAAGCTCCGTTAGGCAGATTAAGCGGAGGTCTTATTGGTCCTGGAAACGGAAAAGGGTTTACAACTCACAAGGTTCCGTTGGTGTACAGGAATTGAAGCTAAACGATGGAAGCAGTCAAACGGGCTGATAATCCTGGGTCCTGGCCTGACTGAAGGCTGGCACGCTTGGCTTCTCATCGTCATAGCCAGAAACCGATCTAGCTTCTTCTGAAATAAAAGTATTAGTCACAGTCCTCGTACTATCTGAAGTAATTGTAATTGGCGTTGTTGACGGTATGGTTATTGATGCAACAGCTCCCAATGAGCTTTCGTTCACGTTTTGAGAAATAGTTTCTGTTTTACTGATTGAACAAACTAGTGATTCTCTGTTTGAACAAACTAAAGTCTGACCAAAAAATCTTGGAACCGAAATGTGAGCGGCGGTCCTGAGTTATCATTTGAAGGTACCCTATACAATGTATATATTTTTAGAATCTTCAGGAACTCGAAATTTAGCAAATCCAGAAAAATCAGGAATTCCAGGTTTTATTCACGGAAAATTTAAAATTTTTACTTTTTCGCCCAATTTTTATCACAATCAAAATTTTGTTTTCATAATCAAATAGAGCTGTTCCCGCTAAACATTTCTGCTCTTTGAACGTTTTCACGAAAATGTACCCAATTTCCGGAATTCCTGGATTTCAAAATTTCCGAATTTTAAAAATTTTCTCCAATACCCTTAAGATGGGTATCGTTAGAAAGCTCTCATTGAGTTGAAGTTTTGTTATAGAATGAACTCTTGAAAATGTACTCAGCTCCCGGAATTTGCAACAACCGGATTTTCCGGATTTTAAAACTTTCTCTAATACCCCTCAAAATGGGTATCATTGGAAAGCTCTTGATGAGCTGAGCAAAGTTTCTAATGGAGCCAACTCGCAGAAGTGAGTCCATTTATCAGAATTCAACAAAAACTGGTAAGCTAGAGTGAAATCCGGAATTTGTACATTACGGGAATTTGGTGCATTTTGGACATTGGTTCTATTACAAGATTTGTTCAGCTGATCAATAGCTTTCAAATGATACCCATATTGTAATTTGTTTAATATTTGTTTAATTTTGTTGTTTAATTTTTGTTTATTTATTTATTTTGTTTGATCCTGAAAATTCGGTTTTCGCGAATTCCCGGAATTGAGTGCATTTTCAAGAGTTCGTTCTATCACAAAAACTGTGCAGCCCAATCAGAGCGAAATTCATGCAGCCCAATCAATCTAATTCCAATTTCATTAGAATTATATCCATCTTGTCGGTATTAGAGAAAATTCTTAAAATCCGGTAGTTTTGAAATTGGGTGCATTCTTGTGAGAAGCTTCTATGAGCAAAAATGTGTAGCGGGACTAGCTCTATTCGACAATCAAAACAAAATTTTGATTGCAATAAAAATTGAGCGAAAAACTAAAAATTTTAGATTTTCCGTGAATAAAACAGACATTTTGGATTTTTCCGGATTTTTGAAATCACGGTTTCCTGAGGATTCTAATAATAGAAACATTATATAGGCTACCTTCAAAAATGATAACTCAGGACAGCCGCTCACATTTCGGTTCCAAGATTTTTTTGTTCAGACATTAGTGTTTCGCGTTGGACAGATAGTGTATCGAATCCCGTGCGAGGAGAATTTGAGCTTGGAATATTTGTTTCTGGACTCTTCCTCCGAGTGCGAAAGGCATTTCAGAGGCCGCAGATACTCAAGATTTTTCTCAGGATTGGCACAATAGAATTTGGCTGTGTATTTGATATTACACAGAGACAATTGACAAGAAATTTACTCCACTGTTGTATGAGAACACGTGCTCCAGCCAATGAAAGGTGGAGCTGATCGTCGTATAGCCTTGGAGCCAGATTGATCTACTGGTGTGAAGTTGCCCCATCCAGTGATTGCAGGAAAGCGTCGTTGTCCAGTTGCATATAGTGAAACCCAGCACCTTCTGAGAAATCATGAAATGGGAAAATTCAATATACGTCGTCGCAGGTAGTTCCAAGTAGTTTTGGGGAACCATGGAAGAGACATAGACCATAAGTGTGCTTGGGGGGGGGGTCGGGGGTGTGTCACCCCCCCCAGACCTGAGCTCACCCCCCAGAGGGGTCCCTCACCCCCCGCCCCCAGAATCCGGTTTTTTCCGGTAAAAAACCGGAAAAACTCCGGTTTTCCGGCGGCTTTCGGCCGCCCTTCACCCCCCCCCCCAAATTTCCCCTCCTGCACATGTCTGACATAGACCCTAGACGACAGGTCGCAGAGGCTTTCCCGTATCGCTCTGAGACCATCTGACCAGGCCTTCAGATTCTGCTGGATACCATTGATGTTGAAGTAAAGGGTGATATACGCAAAATCGTCAGGTTGAATCGGCCATCTCTGAATTTCAAACAGCACATTCATCATTTTTCCACCACTGATGAGAGTCACGACGCCGGCTTCCACGGAGGCCAGGTATCGTAGATTCGAGTGACCTAAGATGAGGAATGTTGCGCCCGAACCAGGCCAAAGGCTGAGCGAGACAAGTCGGTTGGTGAACTCGAATCCCGCTGTGAACGGCAGCTGCGAAGCCTGACATTAGACCACCGTAGCGATTTTGACCTGGGCAAGAATCAGGAGATGTTCGTGCGGATCCCTCCACTCTTGATGAGGTTTCGGAAGCCATCAAGAAGCTGAAACCTAACAAGACTGCTGGGAAAGACGGCTTGTGCCTGGAACTATTGATATATGCAGCCGACGTATCACTCTGTATATGGTGAAACAGTTTGCTGGAATTTGGCGTCATAGGGACTGTTGCCGGCTAGATCCTGTCGCTAGTCATTCTGTCAATCATTTAATCATTTGCCGCCAGCTGGACCAGCTAACCAGAGAGCAGCAGGCTGGATTCAGGCCAGGCGGGAGTACGACTGAGCAAATACTTGCTTAATAATAATTACACATAGCCGTGAAACGCACCAGTAAAACGTAAAACGGGCCAGTTTCATAAAAATGTTCTCGAGTTCTCGAGTCTAGTAGCTAAACTACGCTGGAAGTTGTCGAGATCCCCAAGTCACTGTGCAACTCACGCTGAAAAGGTTCTCGATTTCTCGAGCAAGATCTCTGGTTGATTTCGACTAGACAAATTTTTGCCAACTTGAGACCTACTCGAGAAATTTTTGAAAATATGAACTTATAAATATTTTCTTCCTCTTTTAATATTTTACATAGTTGACTAAATAACTCACAATAAAATTGTCCGTAGATACATTTACATATGATTTTTAATACAAAACATATTGTGGTTAACAAACAGACTACTCGAGAACTTGAGAACTCGAGAAGGTTTTTTTATGAAACTGGCCACTGGTCGCGTTCCTGGATTTTAAAGCAGCTTTCGACAGCGTGGATCGGCATCGTCTCTTGACTCTTCTCCGCAGCTGCGGTATCCCTGAAAACCCTCGTTACGTGACATGTACGATTCCTCAGTCTGTCGCGTAAGGGTGAATGGGTCCTGTACATCGGAAGTCACGGCAGCCACTGGCGTCCGTCAAGGTGATATTTTGTCCCCAATCCTTTCTCACGCGCTATGGATTGGGTGATGCAGCAAACGGTTGGCGTGGCCGATGGAGTTTTTGTGACTAAAAATGTGCAGTAGGCCGACCTAGATTATGCCGACGACGTAGCTCTGCTCTCTGAAACACAGCTGGCCCTGCAGGATCTGTCGTCAAAAATAGATGGCTAGGGCCGGGTCACTGGCTATCTCTGAACGTGGCCAAGTGTAAAATTATCCCTCCATGCAACTCTCCACGTCCATGAACAGGAAAATTGGTAGTTAATGGTGCTGCTATGGATAGGATACATACCGATTTCACATGCCTCGACAGCATTGTGTCACGAGAAGGCAATATTTCATCTGAAATTGACACCAGAATAATCAAGGTTGGCCTGGTTTTCCGTCAACTGCATAAAAGCCTCTGGTCCTGACGACAAATATCTGTGAAGACGAAGTTGAGAGTTTTTGATGCTATGGTGCTCTCGACTCTACTCTATGCTTGAGACTCTTGGACTGTTAGACAGTCTAACCTACACCGGCTGGAAGTCATTGAGCGGTCGTGCCTGCGCACCATCTTACGAGACCGTATCCGCAACGATGAACTGTATCGACGCAGTATGCAAAGGACCCCAATCGCAGATTGTATCAGAATGTCCCGGCTTCGATGGTTTAGACATCTGGCTAGACTGGATCTATCTCGTCTAGCAAGGATCCTTTTCTTTTCCCCAATCCCTGAGCATTGGAGGAAGCCACCCGGTCGGGCGCTATCCTGGAGGTGGGTAGTGGAAAGGGACCACTGGGAAATTTTGGGGCCTTAGACATGCAGGTTTCTTGTGGGACCATGAGATCAAAAACCTGTCCCGAGACAGACGGCAATGGCTAGAGATGGTAGCGAATACTGGTATGGTTTCGAAGCCCTTCAGATTGCTGGCACAGCGATGAAGAAGGCATAAGTAAAATAAGTGAAGTGCGATTAGAACGGTCAACGTAAATTAACCATTTGCACCCCGCCTGTAACATTTGGTATTTTGAAAGGTACATCGTTTTAAAACTATTCTTGTGTTCTTTCATATTGCATAATGCATTCAATTCATTTAGATTTAGTAGTGCATTCGAATTTTTTATCCATACGCCCCATTTCAGTAGGAGGTTCTTCAGGTAGGAGTAGTGTCAGCTATAATTTCGATTTTTTTAAATTTTGTTTGTGGGTGAAAGCTGACACCGAATAATTGTCTTTACAATTAACCGAGGCGTTTACCAAGGCTGGCGATACGCCAATCACTGCCTGTGTGATGACTGCACCTTGACAGCTCCACCCTGAGGCGGCCGCCCCATAACTCTTGGAAGATTGATGACATGGGGAGAATGCTATAAATGGAGCCGGTTGGCGCCAGTTTCGTGACTGGCAAAAAGATCTGCTGGTTTCGCTGGACCGTCGCCTAGTGTGCTGCATGAATTATGTACAATATAAGGCTGAGTAGAATAAGTGTTAACGAGTGAATATGTAGCTTTGTGGATGCAGTTTCTTCTTCAGTCTTTGTTGCTGACACATATCGGCTTCGTTTTCGTTTCACTGATGATGTTTGCTCCGGCAGTTTCGCCGAAACAGATGAAATATTGTCCGGCAGGAAGGCATTACTGTCTGATTTAGTCGATGCATTTGGTTTTCCTCGACATGTACTGCAGCATCATAGCAGTAATTCCAGCTAGGATTTAATAATGTAACAATCATTTCAACTCAGCAACTAGTTAGTGGTCTCTACTCATTATCTAAGCACTGCTGCATAACTGCATTGCCAGGGGGAAGCTTTTGATTCCATAGCTTAATTGCCTTGAGGTGGTCACATCTAGCAATCTGGCTTGGAAAAGGGTCCGCCTTGAAATATAAACGTAAACGCCGGCCTACTAAATCCAACTTTCATTTTGGTAAATCACAGCAGTTTACAACTTTAACAGCAGTAACAGTTATGCAAAACTTAACCCGCTCTGAAGTGACATGTATCAGTTGGTTGGCCAGTTCCAAAGTAGTTTCTATCAGTTGATTGTAGAGCCTTCTCTTGGTAGTAGTTGTCTGATCTGGGACTGTTGGCCGACAGCTGAGAGCGTTGGAGGGCAGATGAGCTCCGTGTAGAGTAGTTAAGATCGTAGTAGAGAAGATGGGTTCCATTGTACAGTGTTGAGATAATTGGTGAGACCACCTGAATATAGCTGAGATTGCCAGAGGGCTGGCTGTAATCGTTGGACGGTGGATAGATGAGAAAATGAGGAGACAAAAAGGGTAATTTGCCAGACAGAGTGTGGATGTGTACATTTTAATGTTTATTGCTTCAAAATCATTTTATAGAGCAACATTATTCGAATTTTCCACATGAATAATCCGTGATAGTAGGTAGATATACAATCACGCAATCTCGAGTGTAGAAATTTTGTCAGTACAGAGACAAAGTAAATTAGCTTAAAATTTCTTCAAAATTGAACAAAATTGAAATTGAAATCTTACATCTATAATGCCGATAATGGAAGAGCCGTTTCAATGCTACTTCTATCTTATGTTCGTTTTGGATTCTGGTAAAATTTAACCACCTAAACTACTCGTGGTCAGCAGTAAGAGTTATTCATTCAGCACACCCATTTCTACTATAACCATATGGTTTAGTAATTGGTACAGGAATTCCGCCAAAGCTTGATGAGTCTGTGCCTCCGTAGCTCCATCTGTAGAACAAGTGCGACGGCCTTCAGCTTGCTCTTCCTCCACTTTGTTTCTACTTACGTGGATTCACGTAGTGAAAGTCATGTATATTGGTACACGAATTCCAACAAAGCTTTATGAGTCTCTATGCCTCCGTAGCTCAGTCAGCAGAGCGTTTGCCTAGTACGCAAAATGTCGTTGGTTCGAGTCCCACCGGAGATGCGAATTTATCGGACCTTCGGTGGTACATGACTTTCTTCTTCTTACTCATTTTAGTAAGTATGGTTTGTTTCAGTCGGCGTGTGTTTCTAGCAATGTGATGAATGTGGTAAAGCAAAACATTGGTGCCGGACACCATCTAGTTGCTCTAAATGCGCTGGCTACAATTTGTTAATTCAAAGAATAGTCCAATTTTTATTATATTTTAGGTCGGTTTCTCCATGAGCAGCCTGGCCCAACTAATTGCATTATCTTTCATATATTGTGTTGAACTGATAAGAAACCATACCCAGTTCATCAACATATATTAACTGCGAAGAAACTTCTAACTTGAAAACTAAAAATATTGTTGCAATTCTAGACTTCAGCAACTCAAGTAAATGTACGTAACCTGAGAGTGACCTTGCATGTTGCATATTACCGCAAAACAGTGCTTCCCGACATAGCTTCCTCCTACACTTGACGGTGGCTTGCAAGCATGTTTCAAACAGTACTGACTTTGAATTACAAAGCATATAATTACTTGAACATTGGTAGATTAGGGAGTGGCTCTACTATACATGGGGCGATGACAAACAATTGCGTCAGTTGTTTCTTGGCAACATTTCAACTGCGCTTCTTAGCATACTTATCTAAAGTCAACCCAATTCGACAACTTGGCTGAAGGCCTCTCAAACAGTACAGTGGGTACAACCCCTCTAGCCAGCTTAACGGATATGCTTCAACTGACAGACACCTAAACTAAGCAATGTTTACGCAATCAAATTAAATTAAATTTACTAAGCAATTAAATCGGCAATCTTTCTATATTTGTGAATTCAGCTCGTGTCTTCAGAGTCGTAACAAATGTCATGTGCACTAGTTGACTTTGAGATGGAGATGAAATGGACTCTGCGTTTACTTAATCTGGAAGTATTCCTATCACCTGGTGGAACTGCTTTACCGCCGATAAATATAACCACGGATTCGATTCAAAATTTCATAATTGGTGAATGCTATAGAAGCCCCATTTTCCAGTTGGTTTGGAAATATTCTTCCTGTTTGGGTCGACGTAAGTAAGTAGTATAGTAGGGGCATTTCGACCTCCAATCAGCTGGATTGAGACTAGCCTCCTACTCCCTGGAATCCTTACAAGGCCGTTACCACCTAGTACCTTGTTTCCCTACTACCCCCTGTACCCCTGTACCCCCAGTAATCCTAGTACCTCCTAGTAACCCATCTAACCCCAATACCCCCTGTAATCCCAGTACCCTACTGCTACTAGTACTGCTTGTGGCCAGTTGCCTTCAAGTTAATTTTCCAGTTTCGGTTTCACCAAGCCACAAGCCACAAGTCACAAGTTCACAGGTGTCTGCAAACCGCTGAAAAGTCAAGTCAAAGCACCACTTGTGGCATTCAAATATTAATTAATGACAAATTAGTATTAAGTGAATTTGGACATTCACTTAACGATGACGGCACTTTCACGATCGCGGAAACATTAGACTATGAAATAAACTACATTTTACCGAAATTTGCAGCTCCCAATATTTTTGATATACTTTGAAGCATTTTCAATTTTGCATGCTATTAATTTGTGTATCCAAATGTGTTAATTTTTTTACTAAATTTTAGTTTTATGTTATCTATTTATGTATTTTGTATTTCTATATTTCGTTAGCTAGCAATTTAGTCTTTCTAAAAGTCTTCAGTTAGCTTTTCTATTATAGAATTGATGTATTGTTTGTATATTTCCTAGGTTTCAAACTGTTCCTCTTTTGGCCTCTTCTATTTCCAAAGGTACTTTTCTCAAATTGTGAACTCTAACGTCTTTTCAGCGTGCTTGCCGGATATTTACTTATGGATGGTGACTTGAGACCGCAAATTGTCTGCGAATTTTGATAAAACATAAGTATCGTATCCACAAGTCACAAATCCACAAGTTGTGGCTTATGAACTTGTGACCAAAGATGAAATCGGCCCAGCAGATCTGGCAAAACAAAGAATTGTCACCACAAGTTGGGTTCGAATAGTTTCTGTCGAAAGGCCTGGCTCTGTGTTTCCGCCGGCCAGCAGAAAACGTGCCGGCCGACCGGCCGTTGACCATCTACGCTGGATGGTCGGCAGCTAGCCAGGCTAATTTTTCAGTGTTTAAATACAATGTGCGCTAGAAAATTACAAAATATTTATATTATGCATTCACAAAATCATTTCTTTTATTTTCAGACTTCAAAACGTATCGAAATTTCAACAGAGACTTCCACAGTTGCAAAGAAACCAGACAACTTACTCAAAGCCACCGCCACAACAAAACAGATAACTGTAGTACACATTTTCGCACAACAAGCAACTGAAGCGACTGTAAAGTTGAAATGAATTCCGGAATAAAGTGATTTGCAAACAAATTACTTTATTTGCATATTTGTAGTTCTAATTTGGATTGGAATCTAACCAAATCCCTATTATGTGTGCAACAGAAAATGTGAAAAAAACAATGCTACCGTAGAGACAGTAATGTTTAACAGCAGTGACCACAAAGCATTTGTGGAATCGTTGCAAAAAGGAACTGGAATTTGGAACTGTGGAATGTAACATTGTTCTTAGGACTTTAGAGACCTTCAAGTATGTATGTTCAAGACCTATTAGTAATTCTACCACTACATGACATTTGGTGATAATGCCCGGTTGGGCAAAATACTTTTCATAGCAGTCTTACACAAGGTTTTTAGCTAGTGTTTGTGTCACACTAACTGAAACTTAAACTGATACTACTTACACATGAGCTACAGTAAATTTAGAGCACTCACTCGAAATAAAGCCGGAGCTGAAACTGAAAGAGTAACGAACAGAAACAAAGTGAGACCAACACCGTTTCAACTTTGCAACAGACTGTAAGTAGTTTTTTTAGCTCCCAAAGAGACTGAAACCATTTTTGTCTGTACATTACAAAGTTCTATTAACATTACATTATGTCAAAAATGTTGCAATACCTCGAGTATAAAATTTTGCTCTTTGCACCATAAGCAAATTACTAGTTCCAAGAGTATATAATACATAAGAGTTATGACAGACAGCAGGCATACTCTATGTATTATCAGCTTGACACATCCTCTCCACGCTAACGGTTTACCCCCCCCACACACACATTGGGCCCCAGTGAATGAAACATATTCGTCCGCTATACTTGTGTTATGCTCGAAGCAGACACAAAATTAGCGAACGTACTGCGTGTGTTTTCGATCTTTAACGCACAAGTATAGAGAGAGTGAGCGTACTCCAGTTTCGAGTGGGTACTAATTTGCGGGGGGTCACTGGGGTCCAATTTGCGGGAGGGAGTAAGCCGTTAACGTGCAGAGGATGTGTCAAGCTAATAATACATAGTCTATACCTGTTGTCATACTCTTATGTATTATGTACCCTTGCTAGTTGTAACAATATTAATGACAATAGTTATAGCAAGTGGGCCATTACAGTTCCTGAGACAAACTAAAGGCCGTCCGATTGGCCAGACCTGTTATGTCGCAGCAAGAGTACATAATGATAAGAGTATGCCACTAGGCAAGCTCTCTCTTATCAGAGCAAAACCTATGCTCTGCTCGCTAACGGCCCACCCCACCCCCCGCAAATCAGACCCTAGTGACCCCCCCCCCCGCAAATCAGTACCTAGTCGAAACGGGGGTACGCTCACTCGCTCTATGTTTATGTGCTTAAGTTCGAAAACACAAACAATGTGTTAGCGAATTTTGTGCCCGCTTCGAGCTTTAGAACACAAACATAGCGCACGAAATTCTTTGAAGTGATGGGTTTAATTTGCGGGGGGGGGGGGCGTTAGCGAGCAGAGCATAGTTTTTGCTCTGATAACATAGAGTGTGCTTTGTGGCACATTCATATATATATTATGTACTCTTGGTCGCAGCAGTTTGTATTGTATTGCTTAAACTGTAAAACTAAAATTCAATTTGAAGAAGGGTTCGATCTGTGTCCCGAACACCGCAAAATGAACACTCTAACCACTGCACCACCCTACTTATGAAAAACTTTGGATGCATGTGCAAAATCAATAATATCATAAGAAAATTTTGATTAATCTCTTAAACGTCGAGCAACCAAGCGACACTTCGGTTTAAAAGAGCATGAGAAGGGTCAGACAGTGATTGTTTGCAAGATCATTTGCAGAACGCTGAAACTGAGGTAAACGACAGAAACAATAGCACGGAAATTGCTAAGCAACCGCTGTTGAGCCATTTAGATGTAAAAAATTAAAGATTCCGGATGCAATACTAGACTTCCGGAGACAGTGTCCTTGCAAAATGGGTCAAGACTGAGAATAGCGGAAACTGCCCAATATGGTTGGGATTATTTGAAGGCTATATATGAGCAGATAAAAAGTTGCCATTGGGCCGTGATGGCGTAATTACAAAAAAATTGACTTATATATGACTTTTATAAGAAGAAATATGCAGCGGCAACCCATTCATGCAAACAAGGTGCTGTGGTTGTTACACTTGACGGGCGGCCACCTCTTGTCCAGGAGGGATTTGAAATATGATGCTAGAGCTTATTTTGTACAAGCTTTAGACTTCAATAGGTCCTCTATATGTAGCGCAGTAAGAAACCACTGCGCTATCACAGGCTCCCTCACCGTATTTCGAACACTTTCGTTGTACTTTAATTTCATTATGATTGCGTTACTTCAAAGGCACCAGCATACATGTTGTTTATTTACTCATTTACATTTATATCTACATTTTTTATTACTACATTTATCATAAGCATTTAACGTACGACAAACGTCCAATGCACAGTTAAAATCTAGTTTTAAACTTGACAACTTACCAGAAACTAAGCCTACAGAGACATATGTATTTACAATAATTACATTCACAAATGCAATAATAAATATCTAAAAAGTCATAATGAGTCAAGAAAAGTGAGAAACATTAAGAACAGCCATAAGACTTGTTTGCTTACATTTTTTACAATTCTAAAGCAGCTCGCTCAAGTGCAAACAGTAGTCTACCAGTAGTCCATTGCGCTTTGATATTCGAGTCGGATAACAAAGTCAATATCTGCGAAGGAGAGAAACAGAAATGGGCTGTTGCTGCTCGTAGCCTATTATTAGTTTCAGTTTCAGCACGGTTATCCGCCAAGCTCTCACCCCTCAGTCCGCACAAGGTATTGAAAAATAAATCTTTACCACCTCGGCCAATGTTGACTCTGATGACTTTTGCGTCTATCAAAACATTCTGACTTCAAACAAATGACCGATTCCAAAGATATTTGGTAGCCCCTACGACACTCAAAAAGACTACTAATAAAACCGATCAATTCAACCAATCAACTCTAAAGGTCAATCGTGCCGGACTTTTTCTACTTGTGTTTCAGTGTAGCAACACTCCGTAGAATATTGCGCGTTCGTTTCGGATTGTGCAGGTTTATGACCAAATCTCATTAGAAAAGCCGTCATTTATTTGAAGTCTGAAATTTTGGACATTGCTGGGTTTTCAGAAAGTTGCCAAGACTGCCAGACGTACTGGAGGTTTGCTGATGCGATTTCAATGCTGTTTTCATTTCCAAGGAAAACTGCTGCCCCTTATTACGGTGCGGGGAGACTTGGTCTGGTCATTTGTCCGAAGTAAGGATATTTTGATGGACTCTGTTGTGTTGAAAAGTATACTAATAGGTGCTTACCGATTTTTGGAAATTACGGCCACTGTTACCCTCCTTTTTGAAAAACTAATACGATTAATTTTGGTGTTTTTCTGACAGCAGATTGTTTTCTGAACCTCAGTCCGGACATCTTTGATGCGCCAAATATACGTCACGGTATTTAATAAGTGATTGAGGGCAACGCAAATCCATAAAGTGCGATAAATTACATCAATTCTTGATCTTCGAAGATTTAACAAATATGCAAATATATTGTGGCATGCCAGGGAATCACGTGCAGTGCCATATTTGTTGCCAGGACAATAATCATAGTTTTTGTTAGTTTGATTTGTTTTTATAGCTAGCGTGTTGAGTTGAAATGTGATGCGTTTTAAGTCTATGACGATTTAGCAGTATAAAAGTAATATATAAAACTGCCGATCCTAACTCAGGTGCCCCAATAATGCCTTGAAATAGTGGAGAGAACCAGGATGGCAAATATGTTACGAAACACAACCCGTTAACGGTGACCCCTTCTGGCAATTTTAGGGTGAATCCTAGAGCAATTAAGTACAGTGTTACTGCAACAGCATAAGATGCAATTATACTTACAACTGAGTAACGAAGTGTTGTGCACTGATATAGTGCCAGCGATGCGATCATCAAAGTTCGATCGATTCCAGTGCAAAAATTTAGCAAACTCGATGCCACAGGACCGATGTAGTAGAAGAAGATTGCCGGGTCCAGCACACATCGCAGTGGATGAATTTCAACATACAGTCGACCGGTGAAGATTAGCATCAGTTCCTTGATTCCGCCACAGAAGTAGCCACAACTGTAGAGACCGTTGGCACACGTCTGAGCACAAATTAGCACAATCTCCTTTCTCTGCCGTAGTTTCCTGCTTCGAACTACTGCCAGAAACAGTAACAGTGATCCAATGATAGTTGGTGGGCTGATCAACACGTAAAGCACGTTGACTGAAACCTGACCGGCACCAACGCTCACTTCCGTTGTGTTGGCCATAATTTAGCTATCAACACAGCAACGTTTGTCTAGTTAGTAGTTTTTGAATTTGATCAAACTGAGTCAAACTAAATATTGCGCTGTTTTTTGAGGGAATTGGAAATGCTGCCGATTATTCAGTTTATGATTTTATGATTCAGAATAAGCTCCGCTAGGAATAGCAATTCTTGTTTCGTAGCTACGTAGTGCTGAAAATCTTTGCATATTTCGCTAAGGCGTTCCTCTAATATGTCCCGCTGTGACAAAGATTTGCGTCTTTGAAGAAGAAGAAGAAGAAACACACTGCTTGCTTTGATACAGTAGTGCCATAAATTTGATAGCAAAATCTGAAGAAATTGCGGCTGATTCTGGATACCGCCTCTCTATAATTGAAAAAGGAAGGTTTTGCCTTTCAATTTCATTTTTTCCAATTTGACGTACTCCTAAAAAACAAACACAAAGCAGAAACACTCAATGAATGAAGTTCTTAAAAATACATTAACTGCGGAAACACTAATATCGATCGCGAATCCAAAGTAACTTCTAAAAGTATCATAGTCAATGAATGCGATTTAGCACTATTTAACTAGCTTTAGTTCGGCGTTACTCGCTTTAAAACGATGCTACAAGTTAGAATGCCTCTGTCCGTAAGCCTTATAACATGGTCATTAATAGTGACCCCTGGGGAACTCCAGCCTACAGAAAGTTATAGAGTTCCGGTGGTTATCTCCGGATTCACAGCCCTAAGCCAGGAGCGACAACTGAAATATTGAATACATCTGCGGAAGGAGGGCCAGCCCTTCATCAGGTATTGCGCCAAAACACAGCCTCCCGTTACCTTCACGCCGAAGTGGTACCCATTTACCGGTTAAGGATAGACAGCTTTGGAGCAGTGGGAATTCGAACCTGGGACTGTAAGATCCTTAGTCGAAAGCCTTACCACTCGGCCGTCACGGCACAATGGAAAGTGAAACGACAGCACAGTCAAGATGTTGCGGGAATGAGCACTGGCGGCTTATTGTCTTTAGTGCAAGACCCTTCTTGAATGACTTAATATAAAATTTTAATATCGCAATTCAAAAGTTGTTATTTCAATACGTGTCGTGGTAGTGACAACACATTTTTGTTTCCAATTTGTGAACATTTTCTGAGAAATGTTCATTTCTCCATCCCAAAAATACTTTAGGCATTACTCGTCTTCGGAGCTTTGCGCTACATTACTTTGTCGACAGAACCATAGGATAACGTGAGAGATTGGGTGGTGCAGTCCCCCCAGACCGTCATAAAACGGCCCTCAGCGAAAACGAAATATGGCAGACACTGTCGTTCAGAAGGGAAGGAAGGGTGGACCCCTCAGCGATTTTTAGCAAATATTTAGCGTTATTAGCAAATTTCATCGATTTCTTCAAAAAAAATTCTTAAAAATTATAATTTTGTACTAATTTTGGCCCAACCCTGCTATCCGACACCCTAGCTAATAGTTGTGCAAAGAATTCGTCACAGCTTACACCGCTCAGAAGAAACTATGAAACTTCTCGATTTTTTTATATTTACGCCGGATAGCTGTATATTACCGTTACCCGTCGTAAATACATGTAAAACATAGGCCAAAAAGTTAAATTTACGCCGCTCTGGCGTAACTATGAAACTTCTCAATTTAGCATATTTACGCTGGATAGCGATACATTACCGTTATCCGGCGTAAATACATGTAAAACATAGGCGAAAAAGTCAAATTTATAAAATTTAACTTTAAATTTAACTATAAAAAATAACAAATTTTTTATTGTTACGTCCGATAGCTGTGACGAATTGTTTTAAAAGCACAAGGCCCTTCGGGAATGATGAATTTTACATTTAAGTCTTAATACATAGAATTATCAATTTCACAACTGGTAAATTTTGACGATTGTCTTTAATTTTATTGCTTTGAAAATGAAAACATGTCATAGGAAAATACACAAGGCATTTTGTTTGAGGCAGCATTGCTTGTATTAAATATTAAGTTACTGATCCTCCTTCCCTTTGTAGTTGATTTCCAAGTCAAGGTGCCGTTTTCGAAGTGCTCTTTTATTCTGCCGTTAAATCATTAACATATATGCAGTTGTTATACAATTTAATCTTTTGTTGGCATATTTTTAAAGCTGAGACAGTCCTGCACAAATTTGAAAATTGTACAGTTGATTTGCACAACTATTAGCTAGGGTGCCGGATAACAGGGTTGGGCCCTTTGGCCAACAATGTTAAAAATTGGCAATTTGTGCTTATTTTAGGGGAGATCGCCTTTAAAATATTGGACCAGTTTAAGGGTAGACACCCTCGTCAAAGTCTGGGTAGACTCCCCCCATAGTATTACTGTATGGACTGTATGACCGTATTAATGTATGGACATAATTTTGCTTGTATATATAGTGTATAGTTTGTTGTATGAGACTCTTTTCTACGCTTATTACAACAGCCCAATAAGAAACGTACACAAAGTTTAACTGAACATCAGAGAATTTGAAGGAGATCTGGTTCTGCACGTCGGAAGGAACCAGCAACTGCTACTGATACGATCACTGA
Organism: Trissonchulus latispiculum; assembly: GCA_030248195.1. NCBI lineage: Eukaryota > Metazoa > Nematoda > Enoplea > Enoplida > Ironidae > Trissonchulus > Trissonchulus latispiculum. The sequence continues at coordinate 30,027 of JASAND010020389.1, forward strand.
CCTTATTTTAATGCTATCGGGGAGGTTGAGAAAAGGAATAGATTATAATAGCAGAAAGTGACAAAGGGCTTTTGATACTAGGCGTAATAAAGTCATTTTCAAAATAGTGTCGCCAGCATTACTTCTGTTTGAAGATTTTCTTAACGCCGTTCATTACAAATCATGCTAGCTCAAAGCTAGCTTAGCTTAGGAATCTAAAAAAGTAAATTACTCCGCATTAAAGAAACATCACTCTGGTTTAATGGAATAAAACTTAATACAGGGAATTACAGAGTTAAGGTGATGATTCCCTTTGGTCACATAAAGTTTGCACCATTCTTACTCATTCGTTACTTGTAGTTAAGAAGAAAATTTTATATCAAAATGCAGCTTGACATTTTCTCTTTTTAATGCATACCACGAAATCAGTGTTGCTTTTCTAAAATATTTTTAACACATTTTAGAAGAAGTATGATTTTCCAGAGTTTTTGCAGACTCAAGTAAATTTTTTTGCGAGACATCGGTTAGATCATTCGATACCTCCATCAAATAGCTGGGGAAAATTTTTTTATTTATTGTGAAATCACTCGGGGCTATAAAGAAATAAGCTGAAATGTGTGCGTAACCTGTATTTTGCCTACTTTTTCCAAATTTGTCAAGCGATTACTTTAGCTAGAAAGCAGCAATCGGGGCAACTAAAAAATCGTCCCTGGGTATATTTGTGCAGAACACATTTGTTCAGTAGCAGCACTCCAGCTTGCATGGTAAATGCTCCACAATTTTAGGAAAAAAATTGGTCGTGTTTTTGAAAAAACTACATTTTTTATGATAGCAGCCTACAGGATAGCAGTTGGAAGACGATCATGCGTCGGATAATTTGACCCTGTGGGACCTTCAGATCGAAGCCCTTGGTTTGATTTTTACGGCTTGCGTAGTTCAAGAAATGTTGGATTATTTGATTTCTGCAAAAATGACACGTTTTCGACGCCAAAACAAGAAAAACGGCTATATCTCACGGTAGAGAAAAGCTAGAAACTTGCTTTAAAAAGCAAAAATGTGAAGCTCAATGAGATCTTTCGAATGAATATAGTCGTAACTGCATAGCAAATGCCAAACGTTCAGAAATTGGGAAAAACCACTCTGACCGGAAATCTTGAATTTTTGAATCGGGATTGCGCGGATTGTGTTAGAACGCTAAAAGTACTTATTTCGGAAAGTTTCATCAAATTTCATCTTGATTTGCGCCGCCAAATAACTATGTGCTCAAAAGGAATCACCACCTTAAACGGATAAAATTTAAATTTAAGTTAATTTAATCCTATTTCTTCAATGCTGCAAAATTCTTCGGATTTTTAACTGAAGTGTCTCAATGGAAGATTAGAAGGATTAAACTTAAATAGTTTTATCCGTGGTTGAAACATTCGGATTAAATTAGTTAGTTTCATCTGTTTACCTTAATCCACCATGATAGGTTTTGTCAGATGTTTCTGATCTATGCATGTTAAGGGGTCCTCAAGCCTTCAGCCATGGCCTAGAGACCACTGGCGCTTATGGTTAATTTGAATCGGGTCTCCGGGCCTTGAAGCAGACCTCCGGGCCGGACCGGACCAGACGGCGGGCCTACCGGGCCTTAAATCTGGCATCCGGGTCCAGAATCGGACCTGGCCCGGTGATGTAAGTAGGCCCGGGTCCTGCCTGATCAGGAAAATTTCTTAACGGTACACCTCTAAGTACTGGACACTCCCGAAATTGTAGAAATGGCGATTTTAAGACCTTGCACGAAAAGATTTGCAATAGAAAACTTAAAGATAGAGATAAAATAAAACTATGTTTAATTTTAGATAGATAGGAGACAGCAGTATTGAATATACCAAGCCTTGAATATATCAAATAATCTAGTCTCGCTTTCCGGGGTTGTAGCTGACTGGTAGAGTTCTCGCCTTCAGATCAACCAACTCTGGTTCGATCCCCGCCTTGGACACTTTTCTTCACATCCTTCAGATCCTGATTTCAACCTTTCACAATAGGCTAAATAAAACCACTTATATCTCCAAGGAGGCTTATGTAATCTAATTTAATCCCCAACCAAGGGCTGTAGAAGCATCATCAACGTTTACCAAATCAGCATGAAATCACGTGTATTTTTCTTAGAACTTGCCGCAATTACAGTGATTGCTTCTTGCTGACGTAGAACCGTACAAAAGTTTTCTACTATGACTAACTCGTTTACATCTACAATGGCAATCATTTAGAAGGAGCGCTAACGGCAGCCATTAGAGATATTCATATTTCGTTATACTTTAATTTTAAACTATTTCGCTGCGATTAAGTCATAAGTCATTATGAGTTACGCAAAATGCTTTACGCTAGAATAACAACATTTCATTAAGCACGTCACTGGTCCTCTTAAACCGACTTTATAAGAAGTCGACTTCTGGAGTAAAAGTAAGGTCTTTATGAAGCGGCTGTTTTCTCTGATTCCATCTTCATTATCTTTATCAAGAAGTAAGAACTTTGGTTCAATTGAATACATAGCAGATAGCAGTAAACCTTAAGCTAAACCACAAGAGCTAGCAGCTATAGCTGGTTGATTTGGATTTTGACAAACAGTTGTGTGGGCGCTTGAGGTGAATTTTTAAGGACAATTACTTGTGGGGAACCACGAAAAGAATTTTCCTGATTTGATCGCCCAAGGGCCGGACAGGCAGGAGTTCTGAGGGTCATCTGCCCGATCTGGAAGTGGGCTTCATGTCTGAGAGCAACCCCCGTCCTGAATAGAACCACTTTCCGGTTCCTACCGAGGGAGGAATGCAGGGGACCACAGATAAAACCATACGCTCTTTTGTTCAAAAGATGCCTTGTGCTGCGATGTGTCCTTGGCGCGAAGGCTAAGAAATTGCCTTGGCGACTGCGGGCAGGCGTTTTTTATCATTTCTTGATTATTTCTTTAGGAGCCGATGGCTCTCAAGTAATTTAATGTCTATTACACACTTTCAAAGTGACTAGGTGCTGCCTGTTTTGCACATTTTGTAGCCATTCTGTACCCCCTATATGTAAAAAATATCAACCCATAAATTACGAACTTATCAGTCAAAAAAATCAAGTTAGGGCTGGGGGTGAAAGCGCAAAATATCTCATCATCCAAAATGTGTCTGAAAATATTATCCGGAACTGAGAAACTTAAGATTATATATATATATATATATATATATATATATATATATATATATATATATATATATATATATATATATATTTTTAGTCCAGACACATTTTGGATGATGGAGTGTGCCTCCACACCCAGCCTAACTGTTTTTTGACTGACAGGTTACTTATGGGATGATACTTATATAGCACAAAACTTGTGCTAATATGGTACATTAAATGCACTCCAAAGTGTGCAGACGTTAAACCCTCTGTAACCATCGGCCCTAATCAGAAAAGGACACGTCGCGCACAAAATCTTCTGTAAAAAACGTATGGTATCTGTGGTCCCCCCATTCCCGTAGGAACCAGAAAGTGGTTCCCCGAGTTGCTCTCAGAGATGAACCCACTTTAGACGGGTGCCGTCGTTCTCACTACCTGTCGGCTTGGGCGTCAAGAGGAAAATTCTTTTCGTGGTTCCCCACCCTGGTCGAACTTAAAAATTCACCTCCAGCCTCCACACAACTATTTGTCAAAATCAAATCAACCAGCTATAACTGTAGCTCTTGTGGTTTAGCTTTAGGTTTCCCATCCATCTACCTTGTATTCAATTGAACCAAAGTTGTTACTTCTTGATAAAGATAGTGAAGATGGAGTCAAAGATAACAGCCGCATCATTAAGACCTGACTTTTACTCCAGAAGTCGGCTCTTCTTAAAGTCGGTTTCAAAAAAGAAGGACCAGTTACTTGCTTGCAATGGAGATGTTGTTATTCTTGCGCTAAAGCTCATGGTAACTTATGACAATCGTAGTAGATTTAGAAATGGAACCCAAAAACTGTAATGTGTATTTCTCTAATAGCGGCTGTTGCCTTCCTACAAAGATTACCCATTTTAGATATAAACAAGTTATTAAGAAAACTATACTCTGATCTACGTCAGCGAAAAGCAATCACCACTTATGACGGCAAGTTCTAAGAAAAATACACGTGATTTCATACTTTGTAAACGTTGGTGTGCCCTTGGTTGATTAAATTAGAATACATAAGCCTCCTTGGAGATATAAGTGGTTTTTTTAGCCTATTGTGAAAGGTTGAAATCAGGATCTGAGAAAAGTATCCCGGGGATCGAACCAGAGTTGGTTGATGAAGGCGAGAACTCTACCAGTCAGCTACAACCCCGGAAAGCGAGACTGGAGTATTTGATATATTCAAGACTTTGTATATTCAATACTGCTGTCTCCTATCTATCTAAAATTAAACATAGTTTTATTTTGTCTCTCTCTTTAGTTTTTTTCTATTGCCAATCTTTTTCGTGCAAGGATCTTAAAATCCTCATTTCTACAATTTCAGGAGTGTCAGTGCTTAGAGGTGTACCGTTAAGAAATTTTCCTGATCAGGCAGGACCCAGGGCCTACTTACATCACCAAGCCAGGTACGATTCTGGACCCGGATGCCAGATTTAAGGCCCAGTGAGGTCCACATCCTGGTTCAGTCTTATTTGGAGGTCTGCTTCAAGGCCAGGGGAAACGAATTCAAATTAAATATAAGCGCCAGTGGTCTGTAAGCCATAGCTGAAGGCTTGAGGACCCTTTAACATGCATAGGTCAGAAACATCTGTCAAAACCTATCATGGTGGGTTAAGTTAAGCAGGTGAAACTAACTAGTTTAATCCGAATGTTTCAACCACGGATAAAACTATTTAAGTTTAATCCTTCCAATCTTCCATTGAGACACTTCAGTTAATAATTCGACAATTTTGCAGCCGTGAAAGAAATAAGTTTAAATTTGCTTAAATTTAAATTTTATCCGTTTAGGTGGTGATTCCTTTTTGGCACATAATTACTTGGCGGTTTAAATCAAGATGAAATTTGATGAAACTTTCCGAAATAAGTACTTTTAGCGTTCTAACACAATCCGCACAATCCCGATTCAAAAATTCAAGATTTCCGTCAGAGTAGTTTTTCCCATTTTCTAGACGTTTGGCATTTACTATGCAGTTACGACTATATTCATTCGAAAGATCTCATTGAGCTTCACATTTTTGCTTTTTAAAACACGTTTCTAACTCTTCTCTACCGTGAGATATAGCCGTTTTTCTTGTTTTGGCGTCGAAAACGTGTCATTTTTGTAGAAATCAAATAATCCAACATTTCTTGAACTACGCATGCCTGTAAAAATCAAACCAAGGGCTTCGATCTGAAGGTCCCACAGGGTCAAATTATCCGATCCATGATCGTCTTCCAAAAAAATTCATGGACGCTGCTATCATGAAAAATGTAGTTTTTTCAAAAACACAACCGGCAAATATTTCCAAAAACAGTGGCGCATTTACCATGCAAGCTGGAGTACTGCTGCAGAACATTTGTGTACTTCCCAAATATAACCAGGGACGATTTTTGAGATTGCCCCGATTGCTACTTTCTAGATGAAGTAATCGCTTGACAAATTTGGAAAAAGTAGACAAAATTTTGGAGTTAAGCGCACATTTCAGCTTATTTCTTTATAGCCCCGAGTGATTTCACAATAAATAAAAAAATTTTCCCAGCTATTTGATGGAGGTATCGAATGATCTAACCGATGTCTCGCAAAAAAATTTACTTGAGTCTGCAAAAACTCTGAAAATCATACTTCTTCTAAAATGTGTTAAAAATATTTTAGAAAAGCAACACTGATTTCGTGGTATGCATTAAAAAGAGAAAATGTCAAGCTGCATTTTGATATAAAATTTTCTTCTTAACTACAAGTAACGAATGAGTAAGAATGGTGCAAACTCATGCGACTAAAGGGAATATCACTTAACTTCGTAATTTCGTATTAAGTTTTCATTCTATTGTAACCAGAGCGGATGTTTCTTTAATGGAGTACTTACTTTTTAGATTCTCAAGCTAAGCTAGCTTGAGTCAGCATGATTTGCAATGAATGGCGTTAAGAAAATTCTCAAACAGAAGTACGCTGGCGACACTATTTCGAAAATGACTTTATTACGCCTAGTATCACGTGCCTTGTCACTTTCTGCTATTATAATCTATTCCTTTTCTCCCCTCCGATGGCGTCGCAACAAGGTCAGCTGATCGTATCAGTAGCAGTTTCTGGTTCCTTCCGACGTGCAGAATTCCCAGATCTCCTTCAAATTCTCTGATGTTCAGTTAAACTTTAGGTATGTTTCTTATTGGGCCGTTTTCATAAGAGTAGAAAAGAGTCTCCCTACAACAAACTATATACAACTATATATACAAGTAAATTATATCCATACATTAATACGGTCATACGTCCATACAGTAATACTACGGGGGAGTCTACCCAGACTTTGACGAGGGTGTCTACCCTTTAACTGGTCCAATATTTTAAAGGCTGACTCCCTAAAATAAGCACAAATTGCCAATTTTTAACATTGTTGGCCAAAGGGCCCAACCTGATATTCGGCACCCTAGCTAATAGTTGTGCAAATCAACCTGTACAATTTTCAGAACTTGTGCAGGACTGTCTCTGCTTTTAAAAATATGCCAACAAAAGATTAAATTGTATAACAACTTTATATATGTTAATGATTTAACGGCAGAATAAAAGAGCACTTTCGAAAATGCATTTGCCTGACTTGGAAATCAACTACGTAAAGGGAAGGAGTGATCAGTAACTTAATATTTAATACAAGCAATGCTGCCTCAAACAAAAATACTCTCTGTGTATTTTTCCTGACATGTTTTCATTTTCAAAGCAATAAAATTAAAGACAATCAATGTCAAAATTTACCAGTTTGTGAAATTGATAATTCTATGTATTAAGACTTCAATGTAAAATTCATCATTCTCGAAGGGCCTTGGTGCTTTTAAATACAATTCGTCACAGCTATCGGACGTAACAATAAAAATTTTGGTTATTTTTTTTATAGTTAAATTTAAAGTTAAATTTTATAAATTTCGACTTTTTCGCCTATGTTTTTACATACATTTACGCCGGATAACGGAATGTATCGCTATCCAGCGAGAAATATGCCAAATTGAGAAGTTTCATAGTTGCACTTGGAAACGTAAATTTAACTTTTTGGCCTATGTTTTACATGTATTTACGACGGGTAACGGTAATATACGATCCGGCGTAAATATAAAAAAATCGAGAAGTTTCATAGTTTCTTCTGAGCGGTGTAAGCTGTGACGAATTCTTTGCACAACTATTAGCTAGGGTGTCGGATAGCAGGGTTGGGCCAAAATTAGTACAAAATTATAATTTTTTAAATTTTTTTTGAAGAAATCGATGAAATTTGCTAATAACGCTAAATATTTGCTAAAAATCGCTGAGGGGTCCACCTTCCTTCCCTTCTGAACGACAGTGTCTGCCATATTTCGTTTTCGCTGAGGGCCGTTTTATGACGGTCTGGGGGGACTGCACCACCCAATCTCTCACGTTATCCTATGGTTCTGTCGACAAAAGTAATGTAGCGCAAAGCTCCGAAGACGAGTAATGCCTAAAGTATTTTTGGGATGGAGAAATGAACATTTCTCAGAAAATGTTCTAAAATTGGAAACAAAAATGTGTTGTCACTACCACGACACGTATTGAAATAACAACTTTTGAATTGCGATATTAAAATTTTATATTAAGTCATTCAAGAAGGGTCTTGCACTAAAGACAATAAGCCGCCAGTGCTCATTCCCGCAACATCTTGACTGTGCTGTCGTTTCACTTTCCATTGTGCCGTGACGGCCGAGTGGTAAGGCTTTCGACTAAGGATCTTGCAGTCCCAGGTTCGGATTTGCACTGCTCCAAAAGCTGTCTATCCTTAACCGGTAAATGGGTACCACTTCGGCGTGAGGGTAACGGGAGGCTGTGTTTTGGCGCAATACCTGATGAAGGGCTGGCCCTCCTTCCGCAGATGTATTCAATATTTCAGTTGTCGCGCTCCCTGGCTTAGGGCTGTGAATCGGGAGATAACCACCGGAACTCTATAACTTTCTGTAGGCTGGAGTTCCCCGGGGGTCACTATTAATGACCATGTTATAAGGCTTACGGACAGAGGCATTCTAACTTGTAGCATCGTTTTAAAGCAGAGAGTAACGCCGAACTAAAGCTAGTTAAATAGTGCTAAATCGCATTCATTGACTATGATACTTTTAGAAGTTACTTTGGATTCGCGATCGATATTAGTGTTTCCGCAGTCCCAGTATTTTTAAGAACTTCATTCATTGAGTGTTTCTGCTTTGTGTTTGTTTTTGGGAGTACGTCAAATTGGAAAAAATGAAATTGAAAGGCAAAACCTTCCTTTTTCAATTATAGAGAGGGCGGTATCCAGAATCAGCCGCAATTTCTTCGGAGATTGCCGTGAAATTTATGGCACTACTGTATCAAAGCAAGCAGTGTGTTTCTTCTTCTTCTTCTTCAAAGACGCAAATCTTTGTCACAGCGGGCTATATTAGAGGAACGCCTTAGCGAAATATGCAAAGATTTTCAGCACTACGTAGCTACGAAAACAAGAATTGCTATTCCTAGCGGAGCTTATTCTGAATCATAAAATCATAAACTGAATAATCGGCAGCATTTCCAATTCCACTCAAAAAACAGCGCAATATTTAGTTTGACTCAGTTTGATCAAATTCAAAAACTACTAACTAGACAAACGTTGCTGTGTTGATAGCTAAATTATGGCCAGCACAACGGAAGTGAGCGTTGGTGCCGGTCAGGTTTCAGTCAACGTGTACGTGTTGATCAGCCACCAACTATCATTGGATCACTGTTACTGTTTCTGGCAGTAGTTCGAAGCAGGAAGCCACGGCAGAGAAAGGAGATTGTGCTAATTTGTGCTCAGACGTGTGCCAACGGTCTCTACAGTTGTGGCTACTTCTGTGGCGGAATCAAGGAACTGATGCTAATCTTCACCAGTCGACTGTATGTTGAAATTCATCCACTGCGATGTGTCCTGGACCCGGCAATCTTCTTCTACTACATCGGTCCTGTGGCATCGGGGTTGCTAAATTTTTGCACTGGAATCGATCGAACTTTGATGATCGCATCGCTGGCACTATATCAGTGCACAACACTTCGTTACTCGGATTGTAAGTATAATTGCATCTTATGCTGTTGCGAAGTAACACTGTACTTAATTGCTCTAGGATTCACCCTAAAATTGCCAGAAGGGGGTCACCGTTAACGGGTTGTGTTTCGTAACATATTTGCCATCCTGGTTCTCTCCACTATTTCAAGGCATTATTGGGGCACCTGAGTTAGGATCGCAGTTTTTATATTACTTTTATACTGCTAAATCGTCATAGACTTTAAAACACACATCCACATTTCAACTCAACACGCTAGCTATAAAAACAAAATCAAACTAACAAAAACAATGATTATTGTCCTGGCAACAATGATGGCACTGAGCGTGATTCCCCTGGCATGCCACAATATATTTGCATATTTGTTAAATTGTCGAGGATCAAGAATTGATGTAATTTATCGCACTTTATGGATTTGCGTTGCCCTCAATCACTTATTAAATACCGTGACGTATATTTGGCGCATCAAGATGTCCGGACTGAGGTTCAGAAAACAATCTGCTGTCAGAAAAAACAAAATTAATCGTATTAGTTTTCAAAAAGGAGGGTAACAGTGGCCGTAATTTCCAAAAATCGGTAAGCACCTATTAGTATACTTTTCAACACAACAGAGTCCATCAAAATATCCTTACTTCGGACAAATGACCAGACCAAGTCTCCCCGCACCGTAATAAGGGGCAGCAGTTTTCCTTGGAAATGAAAACAGCATTGAAATTGCATCAACTTGAAACCTCCAGTACGTCTGGCAGTCTTGGCAACTTTCTGAAAACCCAGCAATGTCCAAAATTTCAGACTTCAAATAAATGACGGCTTTTCTAATGAGATTTGGTCATAAACCTGCACAATCCGAAACGAACGCGCAATATTCTACGGAGTGTTGCTACACTGAAACACAAGTAGAAAAAGTCCGGCACAATTGACCTTTAGAGTTGATTGGTTGAATTGATCGGTTTTATTAGTAGTCTTTTTGAGTGTCGTAGGGGCTACCAAATATCTTTGGAATCGGTCATTTGTTTGAAGTCAGAATGTTTTGATAAAGACGCAAAAGTCATCAGAGTCAACATTGGCCGAGGTGGTAAAGATTTATTTTTCAATACCTTGTGCGGACTGAGGGGTGAGAGCTTGGCGGATAACCGTGCTGAAACTGAAACTAATAATAGGCTACGAGCAGCAACAGCCCATTTCTTGTTTTTCTCCTTCGCAGATATTGACTTTGTTATCCGACTCGAATATCAAAGCGCAATATTTTACTGGTAGACTACTGTTTGCACTTGAGCGAGCTGCTTTAAATTGGTAAAAAATGTAAGCAAACAAGTCTTATGGCTGTTCTTAATGTTTCTCACTTTTCTTGACTCATTATGACTTTTAGATATTTATTATTACATTTGTGAATGTAATTATTGTAAATACATATGTCTCTGTAGGCTTAGTTTCTGGTAAGTTGTCAAGTTTAAAACTAGATTTTAACTGTGCATTGGACGTTTGTCGTACGTTAAATGCTTATGATAAATGTAGTAATAAAAAATGTAGATATAAATGTAAATGAGTAAATAAACAACATGTATGCTGGTGCCTTTTGAAGTAACGCAATCATAATGAAATTAAAGTACAACGAAAGTGTTCGAAATACGGTGAGGGAGCCTGTGATAGCGCAGTGGTTTCTTACTGCGCTACATATAGAGGACCTATTGAAGTCTAAAGCTTGTACAAAATAAGCTCTAGCATCATATTTCAAATCCCTCCTGGAATAGAGGTGGCCGCCCGTCAAGTGTAACAACCACAGCACCTTGTTTGCATGAATGGGTTGCCGCTGCATATTTCTTCTTATAAAAGTCATATATAAAGTCAATTTTTTTGTAATTACGCCATCACGGCCCAATGGCAACTTTTTATCTGCTCATATATAGCCTTCAAATAATCCCAACCATATTGGGCAGTTTCCGCTATTCTCAGTCTTGACCCATTTTGCAAGGACACTGTCTCCGGAAGTCTAGTATTGCATCCGGAATCTTTAATTTTTTACATCTAAATGGCTCAACAGCGGTTGCTTAGCAATTTCCGTGCTATTGTTTCTGTCGTTTACCTCAGTTTCAGCGTTCTGCAAATGATCTTGCAAACAATCACTGTCTGACCCTTCTCATGCTCTTTTAAACCGAAGTGTCGCTTGGTTGCTCGACGTTTAAGAGATTAATCAAAATTTTCTTATGATATTATTGATTTTGCACATGCATCCAAAGTTTTTCATAAGTAGGGTGGTGCAGTGGTTAGAGTGTTCATTTTGCGGTGTTCGGGACAGATCGAACCCTTCTTCAAATTGAATTTTAGTTTTACAGTTTAAGCAATACAATACAAACTGCTGCGACCAAGAGTACATAATATATATATGAATGTGCCACAAAGCACACTCTATGCGTTATCAGAGCAAAAACTATGCTCTGCTCGCTAACGACCTACCCCCCGCAAATTAGATCCATAACTTCAAAGAATTTCGTGCGCTATGTTTGTGTTCTAAAGCTCGAATCGGGCACAAAATTCGCTAACACATTGTTTGTGTTTTCGAACTTAAGCACATAAACATAGAGCGAGTGAGCGTACCCCCGTTTCGACTAGGTACTGATTTGCGGGGGGGGGGGGGGTCACTAGGGTCTGATTTGCGGGGGGTGGGGTGGGCCGTTAGCGAGCAGAGCATAGGTTTTGCTCTGGATAAGAGAGAGCTTGCCTAGTGGCATACTCTTATCATTATGTACTCTTGCTGCGACATAACAGGTCTGGCCAATCGGACGGCCTTTAGTTTGTCTCAGAACTGTAATGGCCCACTTGCTATAACTATTGTCATTAATATTGTTACAACTAGCAAGGGTACATAATACATAAGAGTATGACAACAGGTATAGACTATGTATTATTAGCTTGACACATCCTCTGCACGTTAACGGCTTACTCCCTCCCGCAAATTGGACCCCAGTGACCCCCCGCAAATTAGTACCCACTCGAAACTGGAGTACGCTCACTCTCTCTATACTTGTGCGTTAAAGATCGAAAACACACGCAGTACGTTCGCTAATTTTGTGTCTGCTTCGAGCATAACACAAGTATAGCGGACGAATATGTTTCATTCACTGGGGCCCAATGTGTGTGTGGGGGGGGGTAAACCGTTAGCGTGGAGAGGATGTGTCAAGCTGATAATACATAGAGTATGCCTGCTGTCTGTCATAACTCTTATGTATTATATACTCTTGGAACTAGTAATTTGCTTATGGTGCAAAGAGCAAAATTTTATACTCGAGGTATTGCAACATTTTTGACATAATGTAATGTTAATAGAACTTTGTAATGTACAGACAAAAATGGTTTCAGTCTCTTTGGGAGCTAAAAAAACTACTTACAGTCTGTTGCAAAGTTGAAACGGTGTTGGTCTCACTTTGTTTCTGTTCGTTACTCTTTCAGTTTCAGCTCCGGCTTTATTTCGAGTGAGTGCTCTAAATTTACTGTAGCTCATGTGTAAGTAGTATCAGTTTAAGTTTCAGTTAGTGTGACACAAACACTAGCTAAAAACCTTGTGTAAGACTGCTATGAAAAGTATTTTGCCCAACCGGGCATTATCACCAAATGTCA
>JASAND010020390.1:0-10000 GCA_030248195.1 Trissonchulus latispiculum
GGTCTCACAGGGGGTAAACTGTAGCCTGGTACACCTATGACTCAAACTTGATTTTTGAGCACTTTTAAGCATAGTTATAGCGGTATATGTAGAAAACAGGCTATTTTTACTGCATTTTTGGCATTTTTAGGTCACTTTGGATCTCCCACTTTTGGTCTACCCTCCCCCCCACACTTGCGGGGGGGGGGGGCTCCCCCCACTTTTTCGCCTACAGAAAACCCAGAACTTTGTCGACAATTTTGGGGGGACCCCCAAAGGAAACTATGGGAAGCACTGGTTGTAGTTGAGTAGACCAAGAAATCTCTGGACTTCTTTAATGTTAGTCGGATGAGGAACGTTAATGATTGCTTTAATTCTATCAGGGTTTGGCTTTATTCCCTTTGTTCCAACAATGCTTCCTAGAAATGGCACAGAAATAACTTACATAAGTCTTTTACATCAGGGAGGTTGGGGGGCAGGTGTAATTGTGGGGGGGGGGGTTGGCGGTTTGGGGGGTACCCCCCCAGCCATTTTTCCAAATCCTCCAGAAATTTTTGGAGGCCCCGCCCCATTGGGGGGGGGGGTAGTCGCGCCGACGGCGCGAAATTTAGGCATTTTTAGGGTAAATTTTGCAAAACGTTTTAAAAAGTTCAAATTTTTGGCTTAGCGTGCTTATTATCGCGAGAAATACATACACGTTTATAACGGTTTTATGGACGTCTAGACTCAATATTGACCTTATTCTGGACTCAGAAACATGTTGGCAATCCAGTTTTCGAATTTAAAAACACTAATGTTAAAATTACTTAATGATTTCATGTTTTTCGGTATTAGCAACGGCTGAAAATGCGATTTTTGGCATAAAAATAGTTTCACCGGAAAATTTGGTTGGGGGAGGGTAAGTTCTGGAGATTTGGTGGTGGACCCGCGAAATTTGAAGGGGGGCCGTAGCGGCGCCAGGATTTTTTGAAGGGGGGGCGACCCAAAAATTCGGCGACCCTTTTTTGGGAAATCCAAAATTTTTGCCAAATTTTAGCCAATTTTACATTTTTCCAAAAAATTTCTCAAACTTTAGCAAAAAATTTGGGGGGGTCCCCCCGAACCCCCCCCCCCCTGGTGAAACAGTGGGGGCCCCCATCCAGCCCAAATCCCCGTTACACTTATGGGGGGTCTCCCCAAAAGAGTTGGTGGGCCCCACCCCCAATCATAGGTGTACCAGGCTACAGTTTGCCCCCTGTGAGACCATAGGTGTAAGTAAGGTGGGGGTTTGGGGGGTAGCCAGCCCCCCAAGCCTTTTTTCAACCCTCCCCTAAAAGTTTGGGGGGGACGTCCCCCCAACTGGGATGGGGGGTGTAGTCGCGCCGACGGCGCGACATTGGGCGAAACCCCACCCGCCACCTGGACACAGGGCTGGAGCTACGAGCACCCATGTGCAGGAGGGGAAGTTCTGGGGGGGGGGTGAAGGGCGGCCGACGGCCGCCGAAAAACCGGATTTTTCCGGTTTTTTACCGGAAAAATCCGGATTCTGGGGGGGGGTGAGGGACCCCTCTGGGGGGGGGGGGTGAGCTCAGGTCTGGGGGGGGGGGGTGAAAACCCCCCCCCCAAAACCCCCCCCCCCAAGCACACGTATGGCTATGAGCTCCAAAGCATAGCAGCAGAAAGCGCGACTCTTTCTTACCTACGTGTGCGAAGATTAAGTCATTTGGTTCACTTCTGCTCATTTTATGACATTTTGAAAATGACCTCTACTTTTTGGTGCAACCATGCCAAAATTTTGCAAAAGTTTGGACCGATGTAACTTTCGACTGGGTTGGGCTAGAAAAATTTTGCAAATATTTGCAGTGATGGCAAGTCTTCCTCTTTGCACACAGCCAAAATTAGATCGATCCGATGCACCGTTGGTGGATGTTGCCAAATGTGGTGGGGAAAAACCCACTTTGGGGGAAAAACCCTCCCATTGTTTTGAAAAATTTTTTAACAACCAAACAGGGAAACAATTCGCCACTATAGCACGGTACTATCGAGGACGCTGCATCATCCTATGGTGTCAGATTTGGATAATTTTGCTTCCCTGGCTACCTACGGGCCAAAAATCCTGAAAGTGCCATTTCGGTATTGGAGGACCCAGGACAGGTCCAGTTGTGGATTTTAACAGCCAGTTGAACGTAAAAAGCCATTCTCTACACGACAGACTAACAAGTTTTATCAAATTACATCGTTTATAGCATTTTTCAAAAATTGCCCTATGTTTATGTGCTAAACTTTATGAAACCTGTTCGTTTGATGCTGCATTTTCAATGGCACATGAAAACTCAAAAAAAGGCACCTAGATCGGGTTTTTTTATTTGAATTGAAGAGTTTAGTTTTAAGCTAATGCAAAAATGGGTTGAATTTTACACCGGAGGTGTCAGAATGCGCTACGACAATTTTTGAGACATGTGAGGGGGGTGGGTTCCCCCCCATTTGGGTTTTCCCCGTTGGGTTTTTCCCCCCGCTACTTTTTGCATTATACCGGCCTACGGTACAACCTAGAGAAGTGCAAATGGGCTTAAAGAAAGATCTAAGTATTTACGCCAAGTGCGATGGTATATAAAGTTCTCATCTAGCCCTTATAATAAAAAAGTTCCAGCCAAAATCCGAAAATGTGGGTTCCCCCCTCATGTCTATATCAGGGTTTTTTTTGGTCGCCGAACTTTAGGCCAAATGGCCTCAACGACTGAAATTTTTTAGGCCATCAGCCAAAAAATTTAGGCCATCCAAATTTTGTTAATTTTTAGGTTGCGCGTTATTGTATATACGCATTGTTAAAATTACAGTTATCATGTATTCACGCGCTATATATTCAAAAATCGCTGTTTAACAACAAGAATCGCCATCGTCACTGTTTAACAGACCAGAAAAACTACGTTTTTACCTTAAAATGGCAGAATCAGAACCTTGTTTCCATAGAAATAATAGTGCACGACAGTATTAATGAGTTAATTAATTTTTATTGAAAATTAAAACCGGTAGGAGCATACGAGTATATATATATATAGAGAACCAAAGAAAGAAAAAATTAAACTAACAGAAATAAAGTTAAACTACATACTAAAATAGCATTTCTTCGCTGAAATCTTTATAATAGTAAAATGAAATTATAACTAGAATGTGTATTTATAAGTGCAAATAGCCAATGTAACTAGCTGGTAGCTGGCGCAGCTAAGAAATAAAAGTGAAAATGTAGGAAATTCGCACCAAAGGCGAGAAAATTTTTTAGAAAATTGCTGTTTTTAATTATATAAAAATTAATAAAATTTAGCTGGGTTTTCGTCGAAAAATTTAGGCCAAATGGCCTCAACGGCCAAAATTCTTTAGGCCATCGACTCATAAATTTAGGCCATGTCCTAAGCTATGGCCTAAAAAAAACCTTGGCCTATATGCATATATGCACAATAAAATGCACAAAAACCTTTGATTTTTTCTCTCTTTTCTTCTTTTTCTTCTTTCTGTTCCTTAGTTTCAAAAAATTTTCGCGGATTATTGTATTATACCATTATATATACGTACGTACTGTTTCGCAAATCAACGTGAGTATCAATTACCACCCTATTTGGTGTACTTTGACCAAGTTCTGCATCATTTGGGTGCATGACCAGGTGCTGGGGCTTAAGCATTTTTAATTTCAAAGAATATATATATATATATACTCTGTAAAAATTCCACGAAGGTCACGAAATAGAAAAATTGCTCAGCTTCAGACTCTCCGAGACATTTTTTTTGCATTCCCACCCCCCGAAATTTTTTCTGGCTACGTTAGTGGGACAGTTATATATATACGTACCCTATCACCCATCCACCCTTTGAGTGCGCCCCTGACTATGACTGACCAACATTTGCGAAAGTTAGAGGTTTAACTTGAAAATACGTAGTATTTCATACCATGTCTGATTTGTTGGAACGCACTCTGGTATATATATACAAGAACAAAAAGTGCTCCTTCGTCGCATGTAAAATACATATGAGTCTTCGTAGGCAGGTTGTACATAAACAAAAACTAGCCTGTGAAATACATATGAGTTCCGTAGGGAGGTTGTAAATTAAGGAAAACAAGTTGCAACCGCTTAACATATGAGCCTGTCCTACAACGAGGCTCATATTGGCGTATGTCATAATACGAATAATTTGCAGATTTACTTTTATATAAATACATACTGCATAAAGCTTTTCATTACAAATTATCCTTCATATATATAATGTTGATCAGTCATTATAGTGTGCATATGCTCAATACGGTACGCCATGAGGCGCTCTGACTCACAGCCAAGTGGGAACGCATTCTGCGAATGTATAATGTGAAAGTGTTTCGAGAATGCATTAGAGGTGTGCCATAGTGTTTCAGGAAACAGGTTGCATGCACAGTTCAGCTTGAGCAGTCGTAGTTCACTTCAGTCCTGGGCCATGACGTATATTCATTTTTCCGTAATGTGGATGAAGCTGAGGTTCTTTAATGAGGCTTTAATGTGGAATGCACTGTGACGCCAATATGAGCCTCGTTGTAGGACAGGCTCATATGTTAAGCGGTTGCAACTTGTTTTCCTTAATTTACAACCTCCCTTTGGAACTCATATGTATTTCATATGCTAGTTTTTGTTTATGTACAACCTGCCTACGAAGACTCATAATAGCTGTATTTTACATGCGACGAAGGAGCACTTTTTTGTTCTTGTTTTCTATTATTTTATATATGTATGCTCATGAAGGTATATATGTATAGATATCTTTCAACGGTAGCAAGCAAACCAACCACAGCACTCCACAACCACTTTGAGCATGCAGTTCTATGACAAAAGTTGCTCAGCTCGCTTAGGGCTTTCATTTGGTACCAGATTTGACCACTTTTGAAAAATTTCATTTTTGACCGAAAATCGCCTAAGTCCCCACCCCACCCCAGCACAGCACTCTACAGCCACTTTGAGCATGCAGTTCTATGACAAAAGTTGCTCAGCTCGCTCAGGGCTTTCATTTGGTACCAAATTTGACCACTTTTGAAAAATTTCATTTTTGACCCCATGACCTCCCACCGACCTGACCCTCCAGATGGCAAAGTGGAACCAGCACAGCAAGATGGGTGGGTCAGACGGCAAAACGGATGCCAGGGAATGAGCTGGGCGCACCAGAAAACCCCTATAGACAATGTTTTGTCGGGCTATGTACAGTCCTATATGGTGTTCCCGGAAGTCGGTACCGACCGGACCCTCCAGACGGCAAAGTGGAACCAGCACAGCTAGATGGGTTGGTCAGACGGCAAAACGGATGCCAGGAATGAGCTGGGCGCACCAGAAAACCCCTATAGACAATGTTTTGTCGGGCTATGTACAGTCCTATATGGTGTTCCCGGAAGTCGGTACCGACCGGACCCTCCAGACGGCAAAGTGGAACCATCACAGCTAGATGGGTGGGTCAGACGGCAAAACGGACACCGGGAATGAGCTGGGCGCACCAGAAAACCCCTATAGACAAAGTTTGGAGAGGCAAAGTAAAGTCTACTATGGACCTCCGGGAAGCGGTTACCGACATGACCCCTCAGACGGTCAAGTGGAACCAGCCCAGCAACTTGGGTTACTCGGGCAGCAAAACCCGATAGCGGGAATCGATTCTCCGTCCCAAAAAAACCTTTGTATGCAAAATTTGAGCCACCCATGTAGCAAAATAAGCGAAAAAATTAAGTTCAAAGTTCGACCCAAAATTCACCAAATTTGGCCGGCCAGTACCGAAAAATTACGCACGAAGTCGGAAAATCATATAGCATTTGAACGACCCCGATATGTGTACTGTTTAACCATATAGTCAGTATTGCCCCATATATAGCCCAATCTGACTTATTAAGGCGCCTTTGAAGCATACTTTTTGGCCATTTTAGCGTTTTGGCCGACTTTGGCCCCCAGCCAAAAATTTTTTCCGGCCCTGGGAGGCATAAAAACTAGCTTATTTTCTTATTTTTGATTTGTACTACAAGAATATATATGGGTTTCATAGGCAAAAATTTTTCTATCTGTAGTTATTCAAGCTACAAAACCCCCTTATGAGACATCAAAAGCGAGAAACCGGAAAAAAAAAAAAACATCACTCTCGTAAGCGATTTTTGGCATAACTTTTTAACGGAAAGTGGTACGGGGATGAAACTTCGCACACATACTAAACTCGACACGTACAATTTTTTGCGCACATAATCTGCGCAGGATCTGCGCAGGAATCTGCGCAGCTTCTGCGCAGCCTTGTTTTACACGGTCATTCGACCATTTTCACTCATATTATAGGGGTCGCTACCGCGACCCCTATGATATATATATATACTGTGTTTGTTTAAGTGAATTTCTTTGTTGTACACAAGCTTTGCAGTATTGCCTGGTCCTGTCAAAGATGGTAAGTGCACTGCCTAATCTGATCATTTGTTGCTGGCTTCATCGACTGTGTTTCTCTTGTGAGAGGAGAGTTTGATGGGGATTCTTCTGTTTGGTGCAGTAGTCATGCATAATATGCATTCCTATATATATAGGACTGGTACTGGGTTGTTTTCTAGAAGTGTTGGAAGTAACTTTTCCGTCGTTTTCCCCTTTTGTTTTTTTTCCGAACACCCAAACACGATCTATTTGCTGGGCTTATTCTAGGGATTTTTTCTTGGGGGGGCTCTTTGGGGGGCCCTCGGGGCGAGTGATTTGGGGGGGGCGAAAATTTTTCAAAATTTTTCTAAAAACATGCTAAAATTTGCGCTATTTTTATAGCAATCGCCAAAAATAAGCCGATTTAGTGCTTAAATAGGCAAAAATCGACCAAAAATCTCCGGCAATGCCGGAAAATTTTTGAAAATTTGGCCTTCTGAGCGATTTCTTCAGGGCCAAAGTTGGTACCAAAAGGGGCACCCACTTTTTTTGGGGGGGATGGTGTTTATGGGCTCCCCCCCAGTAGAATAAGCCCAGATTTGGGTCGCTGTTGCGTTATTTAATGTTATTGCATGCATATGTGTATATATATAAGAGTAGTTTTTACCATTTGTACAGCCAGTGTTTTTTGCTCAAAAAAGTGCGCAATGACACAATGTTTTCTAAAATGAGCAAAGAATTTGAGCTTGTGCGCAAGCATGCGCACTTTTTCTAGCGGAATAAAGAGAAAATTACTGAAAATTAGTTGTTCTAAATGTTCTAAATGCGAGTGGGTTTTTTCCCGCTTGCCTATATAGTAAATCGGGGTCGCTGAACACGATGAGCATTTCGCCGAAACCGACTATGTGACCCTCGGGATGCATGGCGCCCAGGGTCAAAGTTTTGAAAAGTCCCCTATAAATGGCTATTTTCGGCCATTTGGTGGTGCCCATATATAGTAAATCAGGGTCGCTGAAAACGATGAGCATATCGCCGAAACAAACGATTTGTAACACTTTTTGGCTTTCGAAAATTTCAATTCAAAATTTTGGTCAAGAAATGTCAAAAATTTACAAAAGTTTGCTAATTTTTGGCCCCAGTCGGTACCAGGGCCGGGGGCCTGGTCCCGGTGCCGGGGTAACGAAAAGCTGAATCGAAAAGCGCATTTCAGATTCGTGCCCCCAAAAAAACCTGTATGCAAGTTTGCAGCAGAAAGTTTTTGATTCCCGTTGCCCCCCTTACCAAACTAAAATTTAAAATTTTCAATTAAATTTTTAAATTCATCAGACTCCAGTATGCAGCCATGCAAAATTCAAGTTATATATTGGTCAAAAATGTAGGGTTGGCGCCAGTGGCGCACCCAGCGTTTTCTGACAGGGGCGGCGGCAACAATGTTGAAATTTTTTATAGTTATTTTTACACATGTTTTTGTGCTTTCAGAACAAACATGTAGTAATTGGTTACATTGGTAAAGGTAGTTAAATAGAATTAATCATTCACAGAAATGCGAAAGCAGGGGTCCGTGCAGCCCCCCAGAAGTTGAGAATTTTTTGCATTTTAGACCTGAAAACAATTTTTTCTGACCACTTTTTGTTGTTTCAAAGGATTAAAATTGTCTTCTGGCTAGCGCCCTGGTTTCACCGGATACATAAGGTATATACGTACTATATAACTCAAACTAATAAAACTCTAAACAAAGCAAAGCAACGTGGCTATGATAAGAAAAATTGGGAAGGAGCGGG
The DNA here is from genome assembly GCA_030248195.1 of Trissonchulus latispiculum. NCBI lineage: Eukaryota > Metazoa > Nematoda > Enoplea > Enoplida > Ironidae > Trissonchulus > Trissonchulus latispiculum. The sequence goes on from JASAND010020390.1 coordinate 8,123, forward strand.
GGTCTAGGGGCGGCAGCCCCCAGCTAAAAGCTAGAGCTTTTTTAAAAAGCTTCACCTATATATTTGAAAATTTTTTGAGCCGCGTTGTGGTTAGCAGTAGCAAAATTTGACTATGCTTTTGTGTGTGCATTTTAAATTGTATTTTGTAAAAGCGTGCATATCAGGGGTTTTTAATTAATTTTTTGAAAACGCACCTGCGTAAATTTTGCGTATACATATTTTTATTTTAGAATGCGTATTTTTAATTCGACTGCGTAAAATTACAAAAATTATATAGTATAAAGCTATCAACGCTTTTAGCTTCGATTTACTGCATTTTTAAACAACATTACGAACCTTAGCTTCAGTTTACGTTGCATGCTCGTCGAACTGCGGTGTCAGAGTATGACTAGCTGGCGAAAAATAGATACGCAATGTGTCTATAAGTAGAAGAAAATTTTAAATTTCGGAGTAAAATTGTTTTCAAAACTAACGCAACGCAACGCAACGCACAGAACGCAGAGTACGCACAGAAAGCATAGCAACCGCTGCTTGCTATATACGTATACCGAATAATAATTGAAGACCAGCCACCCCACCCCGTCCCATATGCTATCCTCAAAACAACCAAAGAATAAGCACCCGCGCCGAAGGCGAAAATTTGTTTTTTCTGTTTTTCTCTTTCGTTTTTAATTTTTCTGACCTTCGAAATTCCGACAGGGGGGTGCCGCCCCCCGCCCCCCCCGTGGGTGCGCCCCTGGTTGGCGCAGAAGATCTCAAATTTGCTGATGGTTTTCCAAATTATTACAGGATTTTCCAAGTTTGGGAACGGTTTAAGCAAAAGTTTTTGTTAGCATTAGCGGCTAAAACTGGTTAGCCAGTTCAGGGTTTATTTATGAGTCCAGTTTATAGCCTAGTCTGGTCCGGCTTTTACCCACCCAGTCCGGGTTCGGTCAAGGTTTTACCCTTTGGTCCGGGTCCGGGATTTACCCTTTGGTCCGGGTTCGGGTTTTACCCACCCAGTCCGTGATGATTCTGGGTTTTACCTACTCGGTCCGGGTCCGTGTTTTACCAAGCTCTGAAAACCAGGCAAGCGTTGGCTATTCTGATGTCTTTTCAGCTGAAATAATACTTTCTCTTGACACCACACTGCACACAGTGGTCGCAAAGTCTTGCTGGGCTGGTTCCACTTTGCCGTCGGGAGGGTCAAGTCGGAAACCGCTTCCTGGAGGTCCATAGTGTAGGCTCTCACCCTGGCCTCTCAAAAGACGTTGTCTATAGGGATTTTCTGGTGTACCCAGCTCATTCCCGGTATTCGTTTTGCCGTCCGTCGTACCTATTTTGCTGGGCTGGTTCTACTTTGCCGTTTGAAGGGTCAGTCGGGTGGGAGGGTCAAATGGTCGAAAATAAAGTTTCTCAAAAGTGGTCAAATTTGGTATCAAATGAAAGCCCTGAGTGAGCTGAGCAATTTTGTCATAGAACTGCACCCGAAAAGTGGCTGTAGAGTGCTGTGTGGTGGGGTGGGGGGGATTCTAGGCGTATTTTGGGTCAAAAATAAAATTTTTCAAAAGTGGTAAAATTTGATATCAAATGAAAGCCCTAAGTGAGCTGAGCAACTTTTGTGTCGGTGTCGGATTTATTTATTTATTTAATGTAACGGTGTCGGATTTATGCCTTTCTCAACCGGAATTTAAAGGATAGACATACACTGTGTTTTTTATTTGCTCAAAAAAGTGCGCAATGACACACTTTTTTCCTGAAATGAGCAAAAAATTTTCAGTTTTTGAAAAGTATCGCTTGCGCAGTTTTTCCAGAGGTAAGAAAAAGAAATTACTAAGATTATTCACTGAAAATGTTCATAAAATTTGCTCAAAGGCAATACGTAACTGAACGAAGTAC
>JASAND010020391.1:0-11433 GCA_030248195.1 Trissonchulus latispiculum
AATATGCCCATTGAAACGAGCGTAGTCGTTTTACTATATATGCCCCCAACCAAAATGCCGAAAAACGCAGTTTTAGGCCGTTTGACCAGTGGTCAATAGGCCCCTTAGGCTGTAGTGACCACTGGTCACATCCCTCGATTTCGGCAATATGTCCATTGAAAAGGGCATAGTCGATTTACTATATATGCTCCAAAAAAACGCTGAAAAACGCTGATTTAGGGGTTTGACCAGTGGTCAGTGGACACCATAGGCCGTTGTGCCCACTGGTCACTCCCACCGGCTTCAGCAATATGCCCATTGAAACGAGCGTAGACGCTTTACTATATATATATGCCCCCCGACCAAAACAACGAAAAACGCTGTTTTAGGCCATTTGACCAGTGGTCAATAGGCCCCCGAGGCCGTAGTGACCACTGGTCACTCCCACCGGTTTCGGCAATATGCCCATTGAAACGAGCGTAGCCGGTTTACTATATATGCCTCCAACCAAAACGCCGAAAAACGTTGTTTATAGTGAGTTTTCCGTACTTTGACCCTGGGCGAGGAACCACGAGAGCCATGCTGACCAGTGGTCACTTCGAACGGTATCGGCAGTATGCTCATCGTTTTCAACGACCCCGATTTACTATACGTGGGCACCACCCAGAGGCCGAAAAACGCCATTTTAGTGACTTTTAGGCCATTTCTAGTAAAAGTGGGACTTAGAAACTTTTCGACAAAACAGGCCAAAAAAATGCAAAGTTTGGGCCCATCTCCTGAAAGCTAGGGAGCAAAATTAAAAAATCCCCCTCGTTACTTTATGCACCCCAACTGGTAATTGTCAACAAAAGATACTAGACCTCTCCAGCTTATACCCAGTTCTAGAAAATTGTGACCAAAATTTGCGAAAAATAGCGAACGTCCGATTTTGGGAGCTTGGCGCAGAGCCAAAATTGGCCAGGTGCCAAAATGACCAAAAAAGTAGCATGGGGGGATCCTGTCAACCAACATATAATAGTAGTATGGTGCCAAAATACCCACATCGTTCCAACACATAGCCGTAAAATGCATTTCCAATAAGCGTTATTCACCGAGAAAAAAACAAACGCACGGTCTATCGCCTAGTGCAAAAATTTGAAGTTTCGAATTCGCACCAAAAGTATGGTGGTTCTTGTAGTACTACTCGAGTTGTTTATGATGGTAACCTCTTTACCACTCCCGGACCTCTAATTAGCTGGCACCAGGCCAACACGGTCTCCAGGGGGCCGCGCAGACGCCTTTACACCCATATTATGCAGGGGCGCTATTGCGCCCCTACATAATAAAATGAAAGTTTTTCATAAAATGCAATATATAAAACTACAATAAAAGCAAAACAGAAAAACTCCAGGAAAGTAGAGTGAACTCCACAGCAGACCCCTTCATCGAAAACTGGATAAAAGTCTGTTCGAGGGACTGCATACGTACTTCTTCGAGCATCTGCTGACAGACTCTTCGAATGTGTTCATCGTTGACGGAATCCGGGCCCAAATTCTGACGAATATTGGCCATGGCCGGCTCAAAGAAATCCTTAAATGCATGCAATGCAATGTTAGCTTCTCAGCAACAAAGCACCATACTTATCCTTTGCACACTATTTAAAAGCAACTAAATCTCCAACTCCTCTCCAGGTATGACCAGACATTTTGCGATAGAAAAGTGCCAAACATTTCACGTACGCAAACTTTTGCAACGTTGTATAAGGTAATAAGTATATATAGATAAATGGAATCAGCATAAATGTCACAAACCTTTACATACTTCTGGAGTATGGCTTCGATCTCCCGATTCACAGCATTCTGGAGGAGACTTCGAAGGAGATCCAGAGTCCGAGGAGCACTGGAACAGCGACCAGCCCTACAATAACAACCAACACGGCCCTCGTCCTATTACCTAAATAACACGCAATATATATGTCGCAGGCTACAAGCATTCTCAGTCGGCACACGTGCCGGCTAGCCTTTTAGCGTACCTATCATTGTAAGTTCTGATTACAGCGTGTGGATTGGAATTTTCAGTCGGCACGCGTGCCGCCTAACGCGACTCAGGCGTTTAGCACTCCCACTAGTTTAAACTCAATGTTACAGTGTGAAGACTGAAATGAACTTAGTCTAATAGCATTCCCACGTATATATTTGTTTTATTGATGTTGTGCGTAATGTTGTAATATTACTTTAAATTTCTCTTTTATTTGCAGTTACATTTTTAACGCATTTATCATAGGGGTCGCGCGCGACCCCTATAATATGAGTGAAAATGGTCGAATGACCGTGTACAAGTACAACAAGGCTGCGCAGAAGCTGCGCAGATTCCTGCGCAGATTATGTGCGCAAAAATTGTACGTGTCGAGTTTAGTATATTTGCCAAGTTTCATCCCCGTACCACTTTCCGTTAAAAAGTTGTCCCAAAAATCGCTTACGAGAGTGATGTTTTTTCCGGTTTCTCGCTTTTGATGTCTCATAAGGGGGTTTTGTAGCTTGAATAACTACAGATAGAAAAATTTTTGCCTATGAAATCCATATATATTCTTGTAGTACAAATCAAAAATAAGAAAATAAGCTAGTTTTTATGCTTCCCAGAGCCGGAAAAAATTTTTGGCTGGGGGCCAAAGTCGGCCAAAACGCTAAAATGGCCAAAAAGTAGGCTTCAAAGGCGCCTTAATTAGTCAGATTGGGCTATGGGGTAATACTGACTATATGGTTAAACAGTACACATATCGGGGTCGTTCAAATGCTATTTGATTTTCTGTCTCCGTGCGTAATTTTTCGGTACTGGCCGGCCAAAGTTGGTGAATTTTGAACTTAATTTTTTCGCTTATTTTGCTACATGGGCGGCTCAAATTTTGCATACAAAGGTTTTTTGGGACGGATAATCGATTCCCGCTATCAGTTTTGCTGCCCGATTAACCCAAGTTGCTGGGCTGGTTCCACTTGACCGTCTGAGGGGTCAGGTTACTTTGCCTCTCCAAACTTTGTCTATATGGGTTTTCTGGTACGCCCAGCACATTCCCGGTGTCCGTTTTGCCGTCTGGCCCACCCAACTTGCTGTGCTGGTTCCACTTTGCCGTCTGGAGGGTCCGGTCGGTACCGACTTCCGGGAACACCATATAGGACTGTACACAGTCTCTCAAAACATTGTCTATAGGGGTTTTCTGGTGCGCCCAGCTCATTCCTGGCATCCGTTTTGCCGTCTGACCCACCCATCTTGCTGTGCTGGTTCCACTTTGCCATCGGGAGGGTCAGGTCGGTGGGAGGTCATGGGGTCAAAAATGAAAATTTTCAGAAGTGGTCAAATTTGGTATCAAATGAAAGCACTAAGCGAGCTGAGCAACTTTTGTCATAGAACTGCATGCTCAAAGTGGCTGTAAAGTGCTGTGGTGGGGTGGGGATTTTCGGTCAAAAACGAAATTTTTCAAAAGTGGTCAAATTTGGTACCAAATGAAAGCCCTAAGCGAGCTGAGCAACTTTTGTCATAGAACTGCATGCTCAAAGTGGCTGTAGAGTGCCGTGGTGGGGTGGGGTGGGGACTTGGGCGATTTTCGGTCAAAAATGAAATTTTTCAAAAGTGGTCAAATTTGGCAACAAATGAAAGCCCTAAGCGAGCTAAGCAACTTTTGTCATAGAACTGCATGCTCAAAGTGGCTGTATGCTCAAAGTGGCTGTAGAGTGCTGTGGTGGGGTGGGGTGGGGACTTGGGCGATTTTCGGTCAAAAATGAAATTTTTCAAAAGTGGTCGAATTTGGTACCAAATGAAAGCTGTAAGCGAGCTGAGCAACTTTTGTCATAGAACTGCATGCTCAAAGTGGCTGTAGAGTGCTGTGGTGGGGTGGGGTGGGGACTTAGACGATTTTCGGTCGAAAATGAAATTTTTCAAAAGTGGTCGAATTTGGTACCAAATGAAAGCTGTAAGCGAGCTGAGCAACTTTTGTCATAGAACTGCATGCTCAAAGTGGCTGTAGAGTGCTGTGGTTGGCAATGCGTAACTAATTTGCATTTGCGTAACTATTACAAGAACAAAAAGTGTTCCTTCGTCTCATGTAAAATACATATGAGTCTTCGTAGGCAGGTTGTACATAAGCAAAAACTAGCCTGTAAAATACATATGAGTTCCGTAGGGAGGTTGTAAATTAAGGAAAACAAGTTGCAACCGCTTAACATATGAGCCTGTCCTACAACGAGGCTCATATTGGCGTATGTCATAATACGAATAATTTGCAGATATATATTTTACTTTTATATAAATATGTACATTCCCGGTGTCCGTTTTGCCGTCAGGCCCACCCAACTTGCTGTGCTGGTTCCACTTTGCCGTCTGGAGGGTCCGGTCGGTACCGACTTCCGGGAACACCATATAGGACTGTACACAGTCTCTCAAAACATTGTCTATAGGGGTTTTCTGGTGCGCCCAGCTCATTCCTGGCATCCGTTTTGCCGTCTGACCCACCCATCTTGCTGTGCTGGTTCCACTTTGCCATCGGGAGGGTCAGGTCGGTGGGAGGTCATGGGGTCAAAAATGAAAATTTTCAGAAGTGGTCAAATTTGGTACCAAATGAAAGCACTAAGCGAGCTGAGCAACTTTTGTCATAGAACTGCATGCTCAAAGTGGCTGTAAAGTGCTGTGGTGGGGTGGGGTGGGGACTTGGGCGATTTTCGGTCAAAAATGAAATTTTTCAAAAGTGGTCGAATTTGGTACCAAATGAAAGCCGTAAGCGAGCTGAGCAACTTTTGTCATCGAACTACATGCTCAAAGTGGCTGTAGAGTGCTGTGGTGGGGTGGGGATTTTCGGTCAAAAACGAAATTTTTCAAAAGTGGTCAAATTTGGTACCAAATGAAAGCCCTAAGCGAGCTGAGCAACTTTTGTCATAGAACTGCATGCTAAAAGTGGCTGTAGAGTGCCGTGGTGGGGTGGGGTGGGGACTTGGGCGATTTTCGGTCAAAAATGAAATTTTTCAAAAGTGGTCAAATTTGGCAACAAATGAAAGCCCTAAGCGAGCTAAGCAACTTTTGTCATAGAACTGCATGCTCAAAGTGGCTGTATGCTCAAAGTGGCTGTAGAGTGCTGTGGTGGGGTGGGGAGGGGACTTTTGCGATTTTCGGACAAAAATGAAATTTTTCAAAAGTGGTCGAATTTGGTAACAAATGAAAGCTGTAAGCGAGCTGAGCAACTTTTGTCATAGAACTGCATGCTCAAAGTGGCTGTAGAGTGCTGTGGTGGGGTGGGGTGGGGACTTAGACGATTTTCGGTCGAAAATGAAATTTTTCAAAAGTGGTCGAATTTGGTACCAAATGAAAGCCCTGAGCGAGCTGAGCAACTTTTGTCATAGAACTGCATGCTCAAAGTGGTTGTGGAGTGCTGTGGTTGGCAATGCGTAACTAATTTGCATTTGCGTAACTATTACAAGAACAAAAAGTGTTCCTTCGTCTCATGTAAAATACATATGAGTCTTCGTAGGCAGGTTGTACATAAGCAAAAACTAGCCTGTAAAATACATATGAGTTCCGTAGGGAGGTTGTAAATTAAGGAAAACAAGTTGCAACCGCCCTACAACCAGGCTCATATTGGCGTCACAGTACATTCCATATTAAAGCCTCATTAAAGGACCTCAGCTTCATCCACATTACGGAAAAATGAATAGACGTTGAGTCCCAGAAGAAATGGACTGAAGTGAACTAGGACTGCTCAAGCTGAACTGTACATGCAACCTGATGTTTCCTGAAACACTATGGCACACCTCTAATGCATTCTCGAAACCCTTTCACATTATACACACGCAGAATGCGTTCCCACTTGGCTGTGAGTCAGAGCGCCTCATGGCGTACCGTATTGAGCATATGCACACTATAATGACTGATCAACAAGCTATGTAAAAGATAATTTGTAATGAAAAGCTTTATATATGCAGAATGTACATATTTATATAAAAGTAAAATATATATCTGCAAATTATTCGTATTATGACATACGCCAATATGAGCCTCGTTGTAGGACAGGCTCATATGTTAAGCGGTTGCAACTTGTTTTCCTTAATTTACAACCTCCCTACGGAACTCATATGTATTTTACAGGCTAGTTTTTGCTTATGTACAACCTGCCTACGAAGACTCATATGTATTTTACATGAGACGAAGGAACACTTTTTGTTCTTGTAATAGTTACGCAAATGCAAATTTATATATTGGAAAATTAGTTATTTTCAATTAAATTGTTAAACTTTTCAGTTTACCAACGAAAAAAATATTTGCATTGCACTATAATGTTAAAGATGCTATTTTGAAAAATTACTATGAACTGAAAATATTACAACAAATAGAAATATAAGTACAAACAGAATTAAAAAGGTAATCAGTAAAAAATATAACACTGCAATTAAAAGAGAAATTTAAAGTAATTTTACAACACTACATACTGTAAAAGTAAAGAAACAAGTTTGAAAAATGCTAGTATGAACTGGAGTCCTTAAGTTAGTAGGCTCATATTTGCGCCGGAGGCAAAACAACAGCTAGTTCGAACATATATATATATATATATATATATATATATATATATATATATATATATATATATATAAAAAAAAAAAAAAAAAAAAAAACAAAAAAAAAAAAAAAAAAAAAAAAAAATATATATATATATATATATATATATATATATATAGTGATAGGCATTATGGATGTATACTTCTCCACCGAGCAAACCATTCCATTTATACATGTATACTTTCACAACCGGAATTTCTCATAAACCAACACTCACACACAGTAAGATCTTTTCCGCGGAGCATATTTGTTACTTGCATAAGTATTGTATATACGACAGTGGTCAGTGCCTCGTAATATCAAATTTTTAACCGTCAGAATACTACGTCACCAGTAGAGACAAATAGTGAAAATTTTGATTCAAGCACGATACGTGCACACATATACGTAAGCCTTCTAGGCATATTTTTGAATTCTTTGCGGGTTCTGGAGGATGAGGCTGCCATGCTGATTCTGAGGAAGGACCGGGAGCACAGTGCGAACTCGATCGCTGTGCTTCCACCCGTACTAGGCTATATCATTGAACAGCAAACAAACTTGGAGATCGTCTCACTTTGGTGCAAAGGCTTCAGAATAATAGAGTCAAAACAGACACCAGTCCACGGATCCACGGAGGATGCATAGATATCAATGAGAATAGGAAAATATCAAAACGTGGACACCCAGAAATCTCACCAACCTTAATCACGCGACCGGTTTCGGAACCGACGTGGTCCCTTCATCAGGCGACTCCTGGCTATCACTCGCTGTGATATCCAGGAGTCGCCTGATGAAGGGACCACGTCGGTTAAGAAACCAGTCGCGTGATTAAGGTTGGTTAGATTTCTGGGTGTCCACGTTTTGATATTTTCCTATTCTCTTTGGTGCAAAGGCTGTCATGTCGTTGTTTTTGCATTGAAGGCCAGTGTTGTGTGCTGCTCCTAGGGCTAGCCGCCAGGTATGGCAACGCCGAGGCCGATGGAGCATGTTCCTTTTAAAAGAAGACGTCATCCCATCCGTCGTGATGTCGGACCAGGCTTTGAGACTCCTTCTGGCAACTTGGTTAAATTGTTTTTGACCAACCTTACAGGGTATTTTTTGGGGGTTTTTTTCGGGGGGGGGCCGAACCCCCTCCCGGGCACGGGGTGGGAGAAATTTCCGGGAGGGGGGATTTTTTGGTAAAAATGAGCCAAAAATTGCTATTTTTTGGCGTATTTTGCACGTAGAAACACAAAAAGTTCTCAAAAATGCCAGGTTTTAAGCCAAAAAAGCTATTTTTAGGTAAAAATCTCCGGCGAAGCCGGAAAATTTATGAAAATTTGACGATTTTGGAGAAAATGTAGACCTCATTAAGGGGGAAGAACAAAATCCCGGGGGGGGCGATTTCGGGGGGGGGGGGGAAAGGCATTTTCGGGGGGGGAAGGTCAATTTCGGGGGAACCCCGCCCCCCTGTAAAAAATACCTGACCTTCTTATGGGGCCAGTTTCCAGGCCTAACACGTTGCAACCTTCGGGTGATTATCAGCACATTGTGATGTCTAATGCAGCGGTAAAACAAACAAACAATATATATCACCCACCGAATTCGCTGCTGTACAATAATCTGATTCCTGGACGGAGGCTTTGTGGACAGATTCTGCAGAGTTAGAATGTTGTTCAGAATGAGTGGTCGCTTGTTGAAACAGTCCGTTTTCTGAAACAGAAAAAAATCAACCTCATGATCGCCAGAAAATCCTTGCATGGAATACGTAGTATGTTGCTGGCAATGAATGAATTAAACCGGAACAGGGAATACAACACACAGTTATAGTCAATCGGGAAAAAAGCCACGTCAAAATTTCGGGGGGAAAAGCCGCGACCGCAAGTAAGCCTATTGATTGCTGCTATTATGCCAACCGTAGCGGTAGCAGCAGTGGTAGCAGTAGTAGTAGCGGCAGTAGATGGGGTAATATTGTCAATCGGAGACACTGCATCAAAAATTATTTCTCGGGCATCTGTGGCATCCGCACCAATCACTATCCGGCGTATCACACCCTTGGCCCTTTTACGTGCAAAACGACATGTCTGCAAGGGACTGACGGCCTGACGCTGGGAGTGGCTTTCTCTTCTAACGGCGTCAAAGTATGAAGGGACTGCCTGACCTGGGGGTAAAGGGGTGGGACGAATTGCCATTCATCTCGTCTCGTTTCGGCAAATGGGCTGATATCGCCGCTGGCCGCGCTACCAGATGGACAAATGGCTTATCGGACAGGCCCACGTACCCGCAGTCGGCAAGACCTGATATTCCGCCCATGCTTCGGCACAGTAGAATTACTTTGGTTTTGAAGCAGCTGGTGACGATCGGAAATAGGGAAGGGCTGGCTTTTTATAGCGCGGGCGAAGAACACGCTTGCGTCTTTGTCTGAGGCAGCTCACCGTCACGAACAATCGGTTTTTCAATATCACCTATATGCACGAAACATCTAAACGCACCTCATAAGCGTCTTCCTCCTTCAGTGTTGATCTGAAGGTTCGTAAGAATGTTTCCCAAGGCATTCTTGCCGGGAAAAAACACTGGATCCACTGACTCGCCTTTATGAAGTCCAGTAGTCAAAAATGCTGCCTTGCACCGGATGGGAAAAGTGGAGGATGAAAGAGTTACCGGAAAAGTCACCAGCCTGTCATGAAAAGAAGATTTTTCTTCGACTTTCGCCTTCTGGATATTCTGCATCGGTGGAAATTCGAAGGATTCCATATCTCTCATTTCCAGGGCGCCTGATTGTCCCACTGCCAATGCGTTTCGCCCCAGTAGAAGACTTTGCCCGCAAGACCTTGTAGGAACCTCCTCGTCAAATCCATAATGTATAAATTTACAAATACTGGAAAAGCATGCTCTAAAGGCTAAGCGAAACTGTAAACCCTCGCATTCGAAATCAGAAAACCACATAAAACAGGATAATGGGTCCTTCCGCACCCATGAAACACCGTAACACTAGGCATATTTTCAGTTGGAGGACGGACTTTCTTGATAGTTTCTCAGTCTGGGTAGACGATGCTAGAAGTTTCCCTTGTTGAGTGGGAGGAGAGACAAAAAGTGATCGCTTAGGGAAGGAATCAGAGCCAAAAAATACAACGATCCACTCAGCCGCACCCGACAAGGAGTTTTGAAAGTTTTTTAAGGCGGAAGAAAAGTTGAAGCAAGATCCCAACACATCTGATGTGAAAAACAGATCTGCATTTGTGGCAGGTGACCACATGATCTGATTAAGAAACGTGGGTTTCCACAATTGCCTCCGCACTTGCGTTAGCATTGGTAGCCATAGTGGAAGAGCGGCTTCAAAATTCAGATTTCGAATTTGAAGCTAGCTGCAGAAGGGGTACCTGATCGAAGGCTCATGGCATGTCAAGTTCGACCAATCAAATCAATCAATCAATCAATCAATCCGTGAAGCCACTATGATCATCCAATAAACTGGAGTCAATACGTAGATACGTACAACAATCAAATACCAGATTTCTAGAACTGAATCAAATGGGTTAAATCCCAAAAATCCAAGACAACTGCTCACTATGGGTCTAGAAAGTGACTGGGTTTTTTTCCCCGATGGGTCAAAATCATCGGGGAAAAACCCCACACCTGCGCAGAGACCACGTGACGTCCTGAATTGTTGACATTTGTATGAGAACAAACCCAGACATGTTTCCACTTGATTGCAGTACAAATTATTCAGACAGCGCTATTGACACTAAAGGTATGAATTTTTCAAAAATTACCGTTTTCCCGCCATTTCAGAAGCAAAGTTTTCCGAAAAATGTCGACCCTGCTGTTGACTATAGAGGAGAGCCAGAAAGCTAAAAATTGGCGTGTGGGCTTATATTGAGGTCGTCATTCTACACGCCAAATATTACTGCAATAGCAGCACCCGTTAGGCCACGGCGGTCGCGGCTTTTCCCCCCGAAATTTTGACGTGGCTTTTTTCCCGATTGACTATAACTGTGTGTTGTATTCCCTGTTCCGGTTTAATTCATTCATTGCCAGCAACATACTACGTATTCCATGCAAGGATTTTCTGGCGATCATAGCGGTTGATTTTTTCTGTTTCAGAAAACGGACTGTTTCAACAAGCGACCACTCATTCTGAACAACATTCTAACTCTGCAGAATCTGTCCACAAAGCCTCCGTCCAGGAATCAGATTATTGTACAGCAGCGAATTCGGTGGGTGATATATATTGTTTGTTTGTTTGCTGCATTAGACATCACAATGTGCTGATAATCACCCGAAGGTTGCAACGTGTTAGCCTGGAAACTGGCCCCATAAGAAGGTCAGGGTATTTTTTACAGGGGGGCGGGGGTCCCCCCGAAATTGACCTTCCCCCCCGAAAATGCCTTTCCCCCCCCCGAAATCGCCCCCCCCCCGGGATTTTGGTCTTCCCCCTTAATGAGGTCTACATTTTCTCCAAAATGGTCAAATTTTCATAAATTTTCCGGCTTCGCCGGAGATTTTTACCTAAAAATAGCTTTTTTGGCTTAAAACCTGGCATTTTTGAGAACTTTTTGTGTTTCTACGTGCAAAATACGCCAAAAAATAGCAATTTTTGGCTCATTTTTACCAAAAAATCCCCCCTCCCGGAAATTTCTCCCACCCCGTGCCCGGGGGAGGGGGCCCGGCCCCCCCCCGAAAAAAACCTCAAAAAATACCCTGTAAGGTTGGTCAAAAACAATTTAACCAAGTTGCCAGAAAGGAGTCTCAAAGCCTGGTCCGACATCACGACGGATGGGATGACGTCTTCTTTTAAAAGGAACATGCTCCATCGGCCTCGGCTTGCGTTGCCACACCTGGCGGCTAGCCCTAGGAGCAGCACGCAACACTGGCCTTCAATGCAAAAACAACGACATGACAGCCTTTGCACCAAAGAGAATA
>JASAND010020393.1:0-19646 GCA_030248195.1 Trissonchulus latispiculum
CATAAAGACGGGCATCAGCAAACAAGCTCGCGATTTTTGCCCGTAAGGAGCTTTTCAGGCCTCGTGAGGCTCGTTCCACCACTTTCAGTTCCCGTTCCTTGGGGGATGAGGTGGGGATGCCCTTACATGTAAGCATTTGAAGTTCATTGATGTACTGGTGGCTCAATTCTGATGACTTATGCTGGCGCTCGAAAAATTCACGAGCGTACTCGTGATGGGTTCGTAGTACTGCCGTAAGGCAGACACCAGTTCTTCATGTGATTCCGTCGGCTGACCATCTAGATCCTGTTTGACCGAGTCACTCAACAAAAACCAGAGGATCTGACGTTTGAGTTCATCAGGGGCTCCACTGGCTGTCCAGGTGCTTTCGAACATATTGAGCCAAATGGACAAAGCCAGGTCACTGGAACGACCCTTGAATTTATTGACAGTCTTAAACCAGATCATATAGTCCTTCATCAAACGTACAGTCTCTGCTGTTGGTTGGACCATATTGACCATTGGGATAGGCCGAGAAATCACCACTGGAGGAATCACCGGGGGAGAGGGCGGATCCTCGTTAGCGGAAATTTCTTCCCTGATATCACCAGGTCCAATCGCCAATTGACGACGAAGGTGGCCTCGCCGAGTGAATGGCCCGCGAAGACTCGCCTGCCTTGAAAGCGGCGAAGACGCACATAACGGGGCAGCAGCCCCGAACGGAATGGTAGCTGACTCGAAAATGGACGCGTAGTCACGGTTACGATGAAAGAGTTACCCATCTCTCGTTGGGTTGGGGTCGCTGTACCACGTGTTATTGCAAGCGGTGAGCTTGTAATTGTTGGGCCTGATGATGGAACGTTTGTAGAATTGGAGGGTACAGGACCCACCAGGTCACTGGAAATCAGTACCCGACCGGCTGGTTGCGGTGAACCCGTCCATTGACCGCCTAGTTCTGTCGGGTCCCAAGAGAGACGATGGTCACCCAAGGGATGCCAGTTCGAAAAGGGGTTAGGCCCGGGGAACCGGAAACTGAAGGAAGAGTTCAGGTCCAGGTCCAACTCGGGGTCCGGTATACCAGACGTTGGAAATACCGTCCGCAAAAGTTGGCTGAACTGTTTTTGGGCACCACTCTGATCCGCTGTTCCCAGGGACAAGAAGGTATCAGCAGGAGATTCTGGTTCTTGGTGACCGCTGGGACCCAGGAAAACGTCATTGGGCACCACCGTACGGTCACCAAAACTGGCATCAAACCCACCAGAATGTTCTCCCTCATCACCAGGTGTCGGGTTCCAGATGAGATCCGGCAAGGGCTGATCCATAAAAGTACGTATTTGCATGGCTGAGCTGGTCTGACCAGGTAACTGGTCTGCTTCCTGATTCACGGATGATGGATTTTCCAGGTTGGTCAGATTTTCAGTCAGCTGCTGATCGTTGGACACATTGGCTGTAATTCTTCTGAATCAGTTGGAGAAACCGATCTTCGTGATGAAGCAGGTCCCGATATCATTTCTTCCGATGAGTTCCTGTTCACCGAGGCTGAATGGGCCAATTTGGAACTGGTCGGTAACGACCCTGACCGTGGGCGACCGCTCGGGCCCCCAGAGGGTTTTCGAGCCGTTCCTTGGAGAGAACCAGCACGGTGACTAGTTGACAAGCACCCATGCACTTGTGGGTCGAACACCCATGGGCTCCGCCACCGTCAGTTGTTTGATGGCGTAAGGCCTTTTCCTGCAGTCGCTTCGACGTACGGCGCTTTTCCATGCCTTCACCTGATGATATTCTCTGAAGGTCCAGGCTATCCAGAATCCCGGTTGCTGATTCGTTTCTTCCATGGAGATCAAGGTCCAGGTTGGAGAGATCAACTTCCAATCCAGGGAGATCAGGAATCACTGCTCAAGCTGATGGAAATTCCAGTCTAGGCTCTGAAGAAATTGCTGGAAGTTTGGATGTAACTCCAGCAGAAAATCAGAAAAAACAGCCTGAAAACAGCGACTACAACAAGAAAAACGAAACAGGAGACCAGGTAAGGATTTTAGTACTTACGTACCCCAAAATTTGTTTGAAAATAACCTACAATTAGATAGAAAATTAAACAAATATGGACAATTATAATGTGAAAAAGTGAAGGAAATTATTGTGTATGGGGGTGCCTGAAAGAGAAAATAGAATTAGGACAATTATACAAACAGGAGATTGAGATGATAAAAATACAAAAGAGACCAGATACGATACAAAAGAAACCAAGTACAATTAAAATGATATGATAAAATAGGCCTACGATTTTATTATAAAACTAACTCAAATCCCCAAAAATGTCCCTAGGCTAACTCACTATGTTGACCCCACTAAACACGTAAACCACTCACACAATATATTACGTACGTACGTCACAGACACACCTTAGCCCTAAGAAAAAGTATACGTATACTAACAGTGAAAAGGATATAGAGCCGTAAGGCTGATAATGTTGACAACAGGATCCAGGAAAAATCAATAGTGGCACGAAGATAGGCACACAGGAAAAAGACCAAGTAATTGGTCAGGTAGTTGTAGAAAAGACCAATAGCTAGGAGTTCCAGATCACAGGAGGGGTTCGCGTAAGTGATCAGGAATTTTACCTGTAAAGGTAAAATTTTCTTCAACAGGCACAGGAAAAAATTCCCAAAAAACTTACACAAACCAAAAACTGGGCGGAGGACCAGCTTCGACCAGTTTTCCACCTGGCAGACTAATGTATGCCAGAAACCCAGATGATAATGGAAACTGTGAAGGCCAACCACCAGTTTTCCACCCTGGCAGACTAATGTAGCGCAAATGTGATTCTCCAATTGGCTACCCAACAAGTAATTGTCGGAGGATCTGTCGCTCAATAGATAACGGACCTGGCTGTCAGGACCCAGGACGGGGAAGCCTCGCCAAACTATAAAGTTATACAAATAATAATAATATTCCTACCTGCCTAGTCTAACAACTAACCCTAACCTACCAAAATAACAAGGCCGTTAGATAAATGATTTAATAAACGTACGTACTACAGTGCGCGTAAGCCCTGACAGACAGTCAATCTCAGACAAACAATGCACACACACACAACAATACAAACAAACCTGAGGGTTGAATGAACCCAGTACAGTGTACACCCCAGGGGGAGAAAGCGTAGGTGTTGAGGAGACACCGGAGCGTTGACCCAAACGAAAGTAGGTAGTAATCCGGCGACCGACGAGCGATTATAACCGACTGGAGTTGGGAAAGAAACTAACACAGCTGATGTGTTGGGGAGTTTTCAACGGAGACCCCCAAAGTAGGCGGGGCTTAGAAAACCCACTCCCAAACCAGAAGGTGACATGCACATACAGCGCCCCCAAGTTTGATCACCTACCCAATAGTTACATCCCACCTAGCAACACCTCCCCGACCAACCAAACAGAATGATGACGTTAGATAAAGCTAAGCAGTAGCTAAGGGGCGAAAAGTATTGGGTGTGTAACAACAAAGTGACAATACATAAATGAATGATTTACATACTATCTCTACACAAGAATTGCACACAAATGACCGTTAAAGGATTTGCAGGAGAAATTACACCTGTGTGTGTGTTCTCATGTGTTAGTAATAGCGTACCTTAATACACATAGTCTTCGTGTCATACTCCCTATATTAACGTTCAAAACCTGGTACTATGTCCGCTTTAAACCCAATGCCACCCATATTCCATTTTTATGCTCTGCCGGAGCATTTATTTTCTTGTATTTTAATAACGGATTATTTGTGCATGTGGGTGCTATGCGTTCTATGCTTTCATTCTGTGCATGTTGCCATTTTGTGACGTCAAAGTTTTATGATTTATCTTCTTGCTTATTTTCTGTGCATGGTTGTTACTCCTAGGTGACCTATTAAACCTATTTAAATTATTTCCGCCCAAAGTTTTATACTATTTGATTGCTGTTTTGTAGCAGCAATTAAACTTCAGTTATCTAAATATTTTACAAAATTATGAAAGGCTCACCAGCATCCATTCCATGATGTGTCTGGTTGATGCTATATATGACTGGCACTAGCCCAAATGGTGTAACGAAAAAATCACTTTTGGAACAGCACATAGCCGAACTGATTACTTCTCCATAATCAGTGACGCAATTCACTACCAAATCGGTACATTTGTGTGAAACATTTGCTAGCATGTCTACTATTGTAATATTGTTCTCTTCCAAATGACGATCAATCGCTTGAATGGCATCTAAAACGGAGGGAGTTAGCTTTTCTGGTGCTCGAGAGATGTTGAAGTATCCCAATGCATATGGTGCGAAGCATAAAATGTTAAGAGCAAACTCGGCATCTGGAATATTATTGGCAGTCAGTCCCTTCACTGTCCTTAAATAAGTGGTTAAGCGTGCTTCATTGAACCTGTAATTAAATGCAACCATGTTAATAAGACGTGTCCAGTAGATCTGTTTAAGGAGGCTTATAATAGACTGTACCATACTGTACAATCGTGCACAGTTTTTGAGACTGAGCTTTTTACCTTGAATTTTTGCCACATTTGTTCTTTAATTTAATCTGTATTTAATTAATTAATTTATTCATTTATTTATTTATTTATTTATATCTTTAATTTAATTTAGGCTTTAATCTCGCATATAATTCCAAATTCTGTTCCATTATACCATCTGCAATTTCTGAGAAACTTGTATAAAGCATTTGAAAAATCAAATTGACATGATTAGGTAGCTGCTTTTTTTGCGGCTATAAGGAAACTTGCAAATGAACGTGAGAACATTTCAATCTGTTCTAGTAATACCAATATGAGACCAATTTGGCAATATCCCCGTATTGCCATTTTGTGAAATCGTCGTATCAAGAGGTTATAAATTTTTCACAGTATGAGTATATGTAATAGACTCTGTCAGATCTTTACGGGATTTCTCTGATTTGGAGGGGGTCGTAATCTCCAATAAACCTCTGTTCTGTTCGGGGTCGTATATAGTCGGTTAGGGCTAGAATAGACTAGGCTAGACTAGATCTGATCAGGATCCAAGACACAGGTCAAGGTCGGCACGCAAAGATGAATCTTCGCTTAGATTGATGTACCGGCTGTAGTGTTCTGACAACCAGGGCTCAATAGCTGACCTAAAATGGGGTCAAATGGGTTGAGTTCGTTTTAGGCAGGGGAACTGGGATTTATAGTCTCGATGTGCGACTGTAGTTCAACTCTAACCTCAATACGGATAGAGTTGGGGATCTCTGAAACGTACGCGAAAGCCGAAGCAGCTGAAAGGATAATTATTTATTATTACAAAATAAACACACAGGATTACTAAATTCCAGCAGACAATGATTCACTGCAGTTACAGATGTACAATCAACAGTACTACAAGATACTGTCTGCCAGAATTGCCTTTTTGGTTTGGTTTGACTGGTACTTTCGCGATTAGGGCTGGTTATCCGGTTTCGGGGTCGTTACAGTACTATCTTCAGGTTTATATACCCACTCTAGTGCTGATATGGGTCGACTAACCGGTATCCTATGTGTTTTTCTCACTCAACTCTTAGGCTCTGTGCTAGCCTCTACAGTGACTCTGTCCCTTACAATAACTCTTGGGACCACACACACAAGGTACACTAATTAACACCTTTTCTAATCCGAATCGGGTGGGAACGAGGTTGGCTTTGCTCTGGCGTCTCCGTATAATTGACTGCCCAGAATAACTGAATTTCGAGAAGTGTTCCGTCTCTAGAATGGACAAAGACAATTACAGGCTGGAAAGGTGTCGGTTATTTTCGGAAAGGTCGGATCGGCTTCCTCAGATAGTTATCTCAATATTAGAATACGACACAAAAGATGGGACGGTAATTGTTCTACAGAGAAGCTTCGGTGGCAAGGATCAGGACGTATGCGGTACCACTTTCGCTGAACATGTCGTTTTAGATAGAAAACAAGAAAATAGGCTTTTAGGTATTGAACGCTAAGGTTTTCCCAACAGGTGACTCAGGTTTAACCAACGGACGCTGCTGCACGGTGCGCTGATTATCTGCACCCAATTCTCGAACACTGGCAGTACCTTAGACTGATAGTTCCGAACTGAACAGATTCACTGGATGGCAACAAGACTGGACTGTGAACGGATCGGCTTCCTGATCGACTGAACAACTGATACTACTACTGACTGGACTGACGGGACACCGCTCCACGTGAATTCCACACTGACTCAAACAGGATCAGTACCAAACAGAATCGATCTTCGCAGCAACAGAGGACTCAGTTAGCTATGAGCAAGCGTCGATCGGCTACCTGAATCAAATGGGTTAAAACCCATTAGAAACAGAGGTGGTTGGGGATTAAAACCCCAGCAACTATTGTCCGGACCGATTGGCTTTCACGTGCGGGTTTGAGACCCGAATTGTGTGCTGTAACGCATAATGTGTTATTTTGTACTTTTAGGTTGAAAACAGATGAAAACTGACATTTTTGAGGATCAAACGGATGAAGATGACTAAGCTTGGGGCCGTTCCGGCCTACTTGGCTAAATATGCAAATGAGGCTCTGACCGAGCCTCTCTTGGGCATAGAGTCACGTGTGCACTACTCAGCATTCACTACAGACCTAAACTCCAGCTAACTGACCTAATCTATCTACTACTTATTACCCAGTATAGGAAGTGTAACCTATTCGTTATAACTGACGAATAATACTCAATTAAGGCCCAAATCTGGCCACTAAACAGGATAACGTTGATTACTACCGATTATTACTGACTACTGCTGATTACAAACTACTGGTTGCTAACCAAGGCCTATTTTACGCACTACAGGCCTAACCTGATTTAATAACGACAATTATAACCCTAACCTGGGTTGGTAACCTACTATTGGGTTCCTAAACCATATTACCGCAATTATGCAAAAGAGCTTATCACCACTCTTAACCTGGGACTAGAAATCTGATTGGATAACTGTAGATGACCCCTTTTTTGCAGAGGGCCCGCACCTTGAATCAGGTGACTTACGCGGGCCTCTGGAGGTCAATCTATAACCGGACGGCACATACTAATTACAACTAACAGTTACTAACAATCCTAACTAATATTATGATACTAACCGTTATTACTGGTACTAACTATAATTACTAGTGCTAACTATAACTACTAAACTGACTAGTACGGAACTAAACTGTTATTTCTATTCTAACCTAACTGTTTATGATGTATGTTCTAATTATTATGCCTAAGTACTGCGTAGTATTATTGCCTAACTAGTTGTTTTCCCTACGGACTACACTCAAGACCTCCGCGAGGGGTTTACATGAGCAGTCCCATTCATACGGTTACGAACACACAGCAGGCGTACTTTCATTCATACAGATTCACGCATACTACTTTCACACGCTCATTTAAACGGTAGCCACACACATACAATCGTACCTACACTATTTCACTCATACTATTTCAGTCATACACTCACAGTTATTCGCACAGTTGTTCAGACACAGTTATGCAACCTTCACACCTCACGCATACTTGACGTCACTCACAACCTCAACTGGAGGAGTTTACGTGAAGAGCCGCATTTATACAACACAATACAAATTATACTCCTAACAGTGCTAAAATGGGGCTAATTCCCAGGATACTAACCTAACTAATTCTTACTAATAGCTACGAGTGCGTAGAAGTGCGTTATATTTCGGGAATGGCCTAGAAATGGCCATTCCCACGTGATCACCCGTGTGTGTTTTGTTTTGTTTTAGGTAAAAGCCAACGGGTACAACAATTGTTGTTATAGCAATTATTACAAAGGCGTACGCTAAGGACAGCTTTAATTAAAGGGAGCCGGTACTCCCCAGTTAACGTCCTAATAATAAATAAGTTGGAAAGACCTTTAAAAGAATGGATTTCTGTTTTTAGAGCGTTTTAGAAAACCTCATGTTTTTATCCGGCAATGATTACAAACAATACATGATTATGACAATGGCTTTTAGGGCAGTAATACAAAGACATGGCCGGCAACTCTGGTTGCCGGCTGTGGGGATAAGGGGGTCCTAACCTGAAAGACCTACTCCCGGAGTGGCCTAACTCCCCTTCCTCATGGTGGGTAGGTGAGGGTCCTCCTTTAAAACTAACTACCCAAGTGTATGTTGATTTTAGGGTGTGAAATCGGGTTTTTAGGGTGAAACTGAGGAGGTTAAAAAAGAGGTAAAAGTGACGGTTTAAGAGTGGGTTTGTGAGTGAAATAAACCCATGATAATTTATTTGTAGACGAGGCCCAAAAAGGGCCGTTTTAGAAAAATACAGAAACGGGAAGGTGACCAGAAAAACCCCTTCTTTTTTAACAAGGGTGGTTTACGAGGTTCGACTGCTCGCAAACCATTAAAGAGAAAGTCTAAAGACCCATTAAAAATACCCCAGAGGGTGGGGCGAAAGGCCCACACCCTCGCGAAAACAAATACATAAAAGACAATTACGGGCACTCTGCCCAAAAGGTAGAAAAAATGGTCTTCCGGGGTCCGAAGACCCCGGGTAATAGTGAGAATGGAGGGACCAGGGGACCGCCTTTCAGGCATAAGGGTCCCCGGGTCAGAAGCAGTGCACCCCGTGAGCCGTCCGCAGACATATGGGCTCACGGGGGCGGCCAGATCGTGAGTGCCTGGCTGGTAGGAGTTGAAAGGAAAACCCTATGGGGAAAGGGGGAAGGAGGGAGATGCTTAAGTTCAGGCCTCCGTATAATTGGCACAGAACACGTCTCCCCCGGAGACATACGGACAAAGTGGGGCTAATAATTAGAAGCTAAGTTTCTAAGGGCAGAGAGACCAACCTCTCTCCCCGACTGCCAGCCAAGCACTGACTGCAAACTGCTAATTGCAGTCGAGACCCCGTCAGGGGGCTGGCCTTTCAGCTTCTAACAGCTGATTGGCTGTTTTGGCGTGATCACGTTTTGCTATTGGGCTACCGAGTCGTGACCTACGGTAGCCCACAGGCGCGTCTGGCGGCTGGAGGACCCCCAAATTTAATGGGAACAGATGACCCCTAACTCAGACAGAAAGACGGCCAAAGGCCGGATTTTAAGTATCAAGTTTTAGGGGTCACTGCATTTTCCCATAAATCTGGAGTAAACAGAAGCTCCAATATTTCTAGAAACTTGGTCCTCCAGCGGCCGACACAAAAGGTCTCCCTTTGCTTAGTAGAAAGCAAAGGGGCCTCACCTGTTTGGTGCATCAAGGACCCAAAAGAAATAGAAAGACGAAAACAAATTACGTAAGAACTAAGAACTAGGTACCTAAGTTAAACTAAAATATTAACCACCTAGGAATACTAATAAGTACCTATATAATTAGTCAGTTATATACCTAAATACCCATTATTATTGCTATAATTGTATATATGTTTATATTTGTCTACCTATATTTGTATACTGAGTAGTGCTAGGCTGGGTTCAGCCTTATATGGGTGGGAGGTCAGCGGTGACCTTTATTAGGTCACTATTATGTGACTTACGTGAATGAATGCAGGAATGGCATTCGTTCACGTAAGGTCTGGGAGCTTTCTACGCTCTCCAGACAAACAGGCGGGCGGTCAAAGATGAAAGGCCGACCCGTAAAAGGATCAAGAGAAAAGGGAGGAGTTAAACAACTCCCTAAATAATGGAATAGAAAACATTACGTAGGGATTAAAATGTAGAATTTAACTTGTACTTTTTTGTTGTTTCTGGAATTAAAGAAGAAGAAACTGTGATATTGTGTACATGTTTGCAATTGTTGTGTAGATGTATTAATAAAGCGAATACTAGGGTGTTTTCTTGCTATTTAAGGTGGAATTATGCCAAAATTGGCCGTGATGCAACGCTGACGAGAGAGGGACAAAGGTAGGGGGATTAAAGGGGTCCCAAATACGACCGCCCTTACGCAAGACTGATGTAATGGGAATTTACGCAATCATGGGAGGCCTCAATACGGCCATCCCACACATGTAACGTAGAGCAAAAGGTCAAAGGTTCGAATCCTTGCACTAAGAGTTGAGATAACCTAGCCGATTACACACATTTTAAGTGATTCTAACACCTAGGAAGTTTACTAATTAGTGTGGGCCTCAATACGGCCACATGAATACGGTTACTACGTACTGATTAAGCCCTGTTAATTAACCAGATTATTGAGATTTTGAGGCAATTCTGGCAGCTCTGACAGACACATAATACAAGTACGGTTATAATCGACAGTGGTAAATACCAATCCTTTGTACATATAATTACCTTGCATAGATTACTGGACTGGCCATGAGATCTTCAGCAGAACCAATTAATAACTAGCTAAACTCCTTCTTTTAGCTGAATCCCTGGTAAGGCCTTAGTTTATCTTTAATTAGTCCGTTTTGTACCGATTTTAGTAACCTATTCCTGGTTGCTAGGTGAGGCTGTAAGGACGCGAAACACCTTTTTACTGAATAAAACAACTATTACAGTGACAGAAATGGTAATTTCATTACATATACTATATTTACTAACAACTGAAATTACTCTATTCAAACGTTTGCCAACGCCACATCCGTTATAAATCCTTGACTTGCCGCTGTTTAGGAACAGTGACACAGCCGGGGACTAGTTTAGTCAAGAGTATATAACATTGACAGTATTCCACTAGGCACACTCTATGTTATCAGAACAAAAACAGCTCTGCACGCTAACGCCCTACCCTCCGTCAATCAGACCCTAGTGACACCCCCCGTAATTTAGTACCTAGTCGAAACGGGAGTACGCTCACTTGCTGCTATGTTTACTACATGTTAACTGTTACGTTCAAGAGAAGTGATGGGTCTAATTTGCGGGGAGAGGGTCAGCGTTGATACCCTTCGTATACTCTTCGTATTATGCACTCCTGGTTCAATGTGTGTGATAGGCATGACAGTGGGCAATCTTGCAATCTTGCCTGTGCAATAATATGCAAATATTCAGAAATACAGGTTGGGTACAGCATTTAGTTTAATAGGAATAAAGGAATAAGAAATAAGAAATAGGAATAACATAAAAATAAAAAAGGAATAAGATCAAAACAAATCCTTTTCCCCAACCAATTTCGAATAAAATTAGAATAAAATGGGAAAAAATATAATTTACTGTCATCCATAGTTTTTCACAAATGCAGACATAAGAACATGTGCGGCGTTAGAGTCAGTTATGTTGTTTTTGACCAGAAGATTTGGTTTTATGTTTAATATAAGAAACAATACATTAGCTGTATTGACCCGCAGAAATTCTCTTGCTACGGTTTGGTATAATTGTCCATATCCTCATAGCAGTTTATAAGCTTATGTGAATAATACCTATTCACTATCCATTTACGCATATTCTGTTATAATCTTCTTTGTGTCTTTTTGAGGCCTCATTGCATTAGGTCATATTCTTTGCTTACATGATGCAAGCAATAGGGCTACAGTTACACCAGTTCATATTTTGAAAATAAAACAGTATTTGTACAATTAATTCTGTGCTTATTAGTGTTCTTGATACCATCCTTATTCTTAATAGAAAATAGACTAAATCAAATGAGTAGACCCCAAAAGTGGCATTATTCCTCCGTAGACCTAAATTCAATGCAATTGTAGCCATCACTCCTCTCGATGCTTTACAGGAAACAATCTTTCTTAGGAACGTCGTCCAAATTATGAACGACGCTCCGTAGTTTGTTTTGTGCAACAGAGTTAACAACGAATTTTCAAAACAATCTCCGTATTCAGCTAAGTTTGGTTTTTTGACAGTCCAAAGGAAGCTGAGTTCATTTTTTGATTAGCTTTTAAGCTGCGTACAGAAGCATAGAGACGTTGCTGTTATGCCTATGCTCATACCTAAAGTCTGACCAAAACATGTAGGGAGCTAAATTGATTTGTTTATACTGAACCACCTGTAAATTTTTGCTGCAGCAATGTATATATTTTCTGAACCGTCATGGCATGAACTTTCGTTTGGTTGAAAAAATTTTTTAAAATTAATATTCAACAAAGAAGCCGATTTTTTAAGTTTTGAAAGATCAGTAGAAGACAGGAACTAGCCGTTCGGTGGGAAATTAGCCCATGTCCCAAACATATTGTATCGCCAATATCAGCTAATTTGGACAACAATTGCGATAGTTATTCAATTTCTTCGATTTTCAAAATCCTTTGATCTTCGCCGCTTTTCCAATTTTGATTGGCTATTACTCGCGACTCACTCAATGCAAAAATTTTCATTTGGATTTTCAGGACCGCTTACCTGTCCGCTTTCATGTGATTTATGTGGTTTTTCCAAATTTGAAAATCGATTTTTTCGAAAAATACCACTTTTTGACCCAAACTTTTGACAACGCGAATCCAGAAAAAGTTAGCAAAAATAGCGTAATCATAAAGTGTAATCTGAGCTGAATCTAACGATACAAAGTTTTCGTAACGAATTTTTCAACAATTCCCAATTTCAGCTGATTTCTGACAAGTTGTGCTATATTTTGCACTGATTTGCCGCAAATAGTGTAAACTAGCCAAAACCCAGCTAAAAAGCTAAATTGTTTAAAAATTCGTTGCGGGTGCAATATAAAAAACTTGTACGAAAACGGAGCACGAAAACTTTATATCGTTGGATTCAGCTCAGATTAAACTTTATGATAACGTTATTTTATCCACTTTTTCGCATTCCATTCGCAATGTCGAAATTTTGGGTCAAAAAGTGGTATTTTTCGAAAACATCGATTTTCAAATTTTGAAAAACCACATATCTCACATATCTCACATGAAAGCTGACACGTAAGCAGTCCTGAAATTCCAATTGAAAAATTTTTGCATTCGCATTTTTGCATTTGCGGCGCGAGTAATAGCCAGTCAAAGTTTGAAAAGCGGCAAAGACTAAAGGGTTTTGAAAATCGATAAAATTGAATAACTGTCGCAATTTTTGACAAAATTAGCTGATATTGGCGATACAATATGTTTGAGACATGGGCTAATTTTCCACCGAACGGCTAGTTCCTGTCTTCCATTGATCTTTCAAAACTTAAAAATCGGCTTCTTTTGATGGATGAATTCTAAGTTTTTAAAAAAATTTTCAACCAAAAGAACGTTCATGCCATGACGGTTCAGAAAATATATACATTGCTGCAGCAAAAATGTACCGATAATTCAGTATAAACAAAACAATTTCGCTCCCTACATTTTTTGGTCAGACTTTAGGTGAACCTGTTTTTACTGCAGCGAGCAGCAACAATTGTATAATAAATAGTCAGCTCATTTCGAAACGGAGCTACGTTAGAAAACGTAGCTCATTCAAACAAATATCAACCGTAGGTTGTGTGGAAGCTACGATAGTAAATTGGTACTGTTCTATATATAGGGGAAGTTGCCCAAATATGGCCAAATCCGATTTTAGCACAGAAAGATAGGAGAAAAAGGTTTCCTAATATGGACACCTGGGTTCCTAATATGGACAAGAGGTGCCAAATATGGACACACGCTTTATCATAGCGGCAACATCAAAGCATTTTAGTAAAAACGCTAAAATATGGCATTTTCAGAAACAAAACAATATTTTAAATATTGTGTTCAACCTCTGAGACTATATTACGCTTCATAAAACTATTTTTAGCTTTAAAATTTGTACAATGACGGTTTAACTGAAATTCAACTGAAATCATCAGTTTTTAAGCAAATTTTTTATGAATAATTACATCAAAGATTCATTTATCAATTCGCCAAAACTCTTACATTAAGACTTCAAGCAAAAATCAGCCAGATCTTACAACTGAAAAACCAGTGTTTTTACATGTAAAATAGGTTAGATTTTACATTGACCATATTTGGGCCCTCACAAAATTTCGGCTGGCCATATTAGGGCACATCGTTGAAAATGGCACCTAAATTAGTTCTCCTGCACAAAAAATTTTACTGGGTCAACTTTAAGTTTTGACATTATGCAGGAATAATCTACAAACAATTCTCTATAAAATGATATAAAAATTGTTAGTTATACCTCAACTGCAATTGAGAATCCTTGTCTTGAAAAAGTAACTTTCCGACCGCATAAAGTAACTGGTTCGAAAATCAAAAGTTGACTAAAATTAGAAAACAATTCTTGTTTAATTTAATACTGGACAGTTTTTGCTGAAAGTTGGCCACTCCAATAGCGACATGTATATCTCGCCACTGCGAAAGTTTTATTTCAATTAACCTTGATAAAAAACCTACACACCTATCCAAAGTCAACGTTGGCCATATTCGGCACTTGGCCATATTTGGGCAACTTCCAGGTACTGTTCTACTATATATTATTGATATATTATTATTGATTGATATTATTATTGATATAATTCTCTTCTCCAGCCGTTTTCGGAATAGCGTTATTCTTAGAATGGATGTTTTAATCTGGTCCAATTGGGTTTTGCTAGGTTTTCTTATCATGGCATCTCAAACACACTGAACTTCTGAAGCAAATGCACTATGTCAATAGCTAGTAGCTGTCTGGAATCATTTGCAACGCTGATGTCTTAAAGGCGCTTTACTATAACTTGCATGATTGGCGCGAAAGCGTCTTCTAACATGTCACTACAGTTTGGGAACGAATTCAAACTTAAGCTTGGTTCGACTGTACCTGGGTGGCTCAATCGGTAGAGCGTTGGCCTAGATCGCCAAAGGTTGTGGGTTCGATCCCCACCTCAGGCCCGAATTTTTCGGGTCGGAGGTGCTGTAGTGACAATCTTAGTTTCGTTCGTTCTTTGGAAGATGATTATGCAAATATAGTTGGCGTTTTCAGACCTTCAAATTGAAACCTTTAGTTTGATTTTACTGTTTTTGTTTTTTTAACGGTTACAGTTTGTAGCAATTTTTAAGACATTTTTTGAAGAAATCGAAGAAAGAAGAAATTTGCTAAAAATGACCAATTTTTGGTAGAAATCGCCTAGGGGTCTATGCATGTATACAACTGTTTCTCGACTGTCCGAAATTGGCAACAACTGTCCCCTTAACCTTTCTGTCACATTTCTCATGTGCACATGAAGGGACTGCGCGGAAGGGGGGCTTTTTATTACAGTTGAGCAGCTGCTCCATAATTCTAACTTAATCCGAAAGATCTATTTGTACTCTACATTTTTGCACTGTGAAGCAACTTTTAGCTATTCCCATCATGAGATATAGTCACATAAAGTTGTCATTTTTGCAGAAATAAAACAATCCACTACGGAGCTGCAGAAACCGTCAAATTGCACTAAAGTCTCACAGGATCCAATTATCGGAGGCATGGTCATCTTCCAATTGCTTTCTTGTAGGCTGTTATTATAAGAAAATAGTTTTTAGAAAATATGTTTTCTACACAAAAATATTCCGGGAACCCTTTTAGTTGCCCCGATTGCTGCATTTTAGCTAAAGCTGTCGCTAGCCAAATTTGGAAAAAATAGGCAAAATCCAAGTCGCGCATTCTTTTAGATAATTTCTCCATACGAAAAAGAGTCTTCATAACAATTAGAAAAGGAACTCCAGCTGTTTGATAGGGTAACCGATACCTCACAAAAAGATTTAATTCTGTCTGCAAAAATCACAATTACACTTCTTATAAAATGCAGTATTATTGGAAAATCAAAATTAGTATCACCAAGAGTACATAATAGATAAGAGTAAGAAACTCTTACGCTAGCATGTACAAATTATGTAAGGTATGCTCGGTTCATTAACTCGGGACCCCCCCCCCGAAACTTTCGGGGGGGGGGGGTCCCACTTTACACTAACTACACGCTTTCATATAAGCGTGTGTCTGCTCGCTGATTGGCCCGTTAGCCTTAAGGCTTATTGTAGGCAATTTATTAGTTATTTTAATTAATTAATTATAACTTTAATCAGGTTAATACAATTAAAAAACTAATTCGACAACTTTGTAGCATTTTTTCTGCTCTTTTCAATGATGTAAAAATTGTTGCATAATACAAAAATTCGAAGGAATGTAATGTGTAACAATTTTTACATCATTGAAAAGAGCAGAAAAAATGCTACAAAGTTGTCAAATTAGTTTTCTAATTGCATTAACCTGATTAAAGTTATAATTAATTAATTAAAATAACTAATAAGTTGCCTACAATAAGCCTTAGGCTAACGGGCCAATCAGCGAGCAGACACACGCTTATATGAAAGCGTGTAGTTAGTGTAAAGTGGGACCCCCCCCGAAAGTTTCGGGGGGGGGGGTCCCGAGTTAATGAACCGAGCATACCTTACATAATTTGTACATGCTAGCGTAAGAGTTTCTTACTCTTATCTATTATGTACTCTTGGTATCACTGTATTCATTAAACAGAGAAATTGTTAAGCTTATATCTTGATTTCAGCTTAGCTCCAAGAAATGAATGAGTAACAATGGTTCAAAGCTGACGTCTCTAATGTAATCACCACCTTATGGGGGGCAGATTGGCGCCGGGTCCGGGGACCCGCGGGCCGGGCCGAGTCCGGTTCAAACTTTAGGACCCGCAGGGTCCGAATCCGGGTCCGTGTCCAAAATACTGAAGAAAACTGGATTTTGGTACATTTAGGGAAGTTAAAAAACTTTAACTTTTTCATTTCTTTTCCAATAAAGGTTAGGTGAGCCATGAGATACAATGTTTAGTAGATGCCTAGCTGAGGTCTTTCTAATGTATGTTGCTCTGCTGGGCTAGAAACAAAGTATGTAACTAGAATTGGAAGTAGAAATATCATAACGAGAATTAATAACTTAGTGTAAAATTTTGCAATGCATGCAAATGTTAATTTAGTAAACAAGCTCATTTAAGCTCAACGAAATTGTTTTCAAATACAAGCCACCAAAAATTCGTTCACCTTCACGTTCGCCACCAATTCATTCGTTCTTTCCTCCAGAGCAACCGTAACTTATCATAAGGCCAGTCTCACACTGTCTCCGGACTCATAACAAAAAACTGCTACCAATATCCAAACGAGATCCCAATTTTGTTGCTAGCCCTAACAATCAAATCGCGTAAACTAAATTTACCTAAAGCTTATCACAGGTTTTATTCACACTATTAGTAAAGTAGTAGTTGTAAAGTAGCATTAAAAGTGGTAGTACTACTAAAGTAGAAAAGTTGCATTAAAATTTAAGACTGCAGTGAAGGTTTGAAATGCAGACTGGTTCTTTTTTAGATCCGGGTACCCGGATCCGGGTCTTGACGAGTCCAGGTCCGTCGTAACGGGTCCGGGTCCGGGCCGGGTCTGAAATTTTGAACCCGGAGCCAACTCGGGGGGGAGGTCCATTTTTGGGTCATTTTTTCGACTTTCTCCGATCTCGCTGATTTTCACGTATTTTATTGTCCAAATGGTATATTTCTCGAGATTTTAAAATTAAAGTCGTAGCTCTTACGGTTGTCGAGTAATTTCACCTCAAAGTTGAGATTTCATGTGTTAAACATAGGAAAGTTTAAAAGTTGTCATTTTTCGCGTGCGCCAAAAAAATCTCCCGACAAACGTTGATTAATCGGTACAAACTATAGATTAAAATAACGCTAAAATGTTAAACCGCGGTACCCTGGAATTAGAATTTTAATTTAGGCCTTCAAAATTTTTTAATTAATTTTAGAAGGATTAAAATTTAACACGAATTGAGCATCAAGTCAAATTTTAATCAGCTAAAAATTAATTAAAGCATTTTAAAGGCCTAAATTAAAATTCTAATTCCAGGGTACCGCAGTTTAGCACTTAAGCGTTATTTTAATGTATAATTTGTCCAGATTGATTAACGTTTGTCGGGAGATTTTTTTGGCGCACGCGAAAAAAATGCAAGTTTTTAAATTTCATGTTTAACACAAGAAATCTCAACTTTGAGGTGAAATTACTCGACAACTGTAAGAGCTACGACTTTAATTTTAAAAACTCGTTAAAATATACCATTTGGATAATAAAATATGTGAAAATCAGCGAGATCGGAGAAAGTCGAAAAAATGACCCAAAAATGGACCCCCCCTTAAGTGAGCTTCATATTTGAGCTGAGCTGCGTTTCAAATCTGAGAGAAAGTTTAATGCGATTTCGCCGTGATGCCCATTGTCTTACCGTGAATAGGTGTTTATTGCCAGCATCGGAAGCTGTAATGAGTCTAATCTCCGATAGCTGGATGCAGTAATAGTTTCTTCGTTGTAGTAAACACACGCCACACCAATCGAGGAGTAGATCCCGAAAAAACTGCAGACAGCCAGCAGGACAGACCAGGCAATTGAATACCACATTTTCCCTGCACTCACCCCGGAAACAATTTCGCTAATTCCGTGAATGTTGCTGCTTTCCAGTACGCTCAGAAATTCCATGATCAGGAGTAAATTGAATCTAAAATTTGAAAGGAATCAAAGTTTGTCATTAACATTGAACCCTAAGAATTTGTTGTGCCATTGTGTCGGTTAGCTCATTTATTTTCATTGCGACTCATGAACGCGGAAAAAGTTCAATCGAAGGTTTCGTAATGATCAACTATGATTCCAACTGATAACCTCCAGTTTCTGTGCTATATCCTTAAGTTCCATTGTTGTCTTTACCTATACCATTTGAATTAATGTGAAAATTAGGAAACAGCAAATTTTGATACTATGAATAGTCATTTGTTATTTGTTAGTTGGCCTTTCATCAGCTGAAGTAGCGTTAATGGCGGCATTTCTGGTACAATTTTCAGAGCAATGGAAAGCTATATTCACCTGTATAGTGTATGGCTTTTGTCTAGGGTGATACTAGATGGCCCTGTGTCAACCGCAAAGCATATCACGAACATTTTCGTGTACACAGTAAATTGTTTTTTCTTCAGAATCTTAAGGAAAACTTGTGCGGTGTAGTGTTCTATGATAATTGCAAACTTCACAAAAAGAAGGAAATTAGTTTGAGTACTCTTTTCCCGTTTTTTGTTTCTCAACCATATGTGTGCCTGGGGGATCTCCCTCCCTCCCAGAATCCGGATTTTTCCGGTTTTGGGCAAAAAAAACCGAACAAATCCGGTTCACGCCCCTTCCAGAACTTCCCATCCAGCACATGTCTGTTCTCAACTTGCTAAAAAGATTCCATATGTTGGGTAAGATATGCATAGAAAAATACAATACGGATGCCTTCGACAAAAGATGTGCAAAATTTCTAAAGGACAAACTTTCTGACTTTAAAATATTGAATTGCGTCAATATTATCATGGTTTGCATTACAGATGGAAACTAGTGTGAAACTAGCCTCACCCAAAAATACCGTTTACCCCGCGAGATCAACTCATACGAGGATACCGTGGTACAAGTGTATAACACACCAACCGCGCAGAAGCCGGTCAGGGAAACCTCGCTAAACATATAGACCTAGTGAAGGGGTGACACTCACTCACCTCAGAAATACAACTAAACTAACTTAGGAGCTCAGAAATGACCTACCCAAAACAGACACACCTAGTGAATGTTGTTAATAAGTAACTACAGAAGTTATAGAGAGAGTAGACATGAAATAAATAGTAACTGGTTTATATTTAGGAGGGCGAAGACCGGCAGACAATTCTATAGTAGAATCAGCTAACACACACTCACCACAAATGTATGGGCTAAGCCTCGCCTGTAAAAAAGAAATGCCCACTGGAGAAGTACGGGGCAGAGAAATTATACTCACTGGAGATAGGGAGAGAATAGAGAGAGAACTGCAACTGTACACAACGAGGGAAAATGCAACACTGAAGGGGAGAA